>BGPR01012265.1:31206-45607 GCA_013235015.1 Araneus ventricosus
CCCCCCCCCCCCCGTTTTTCCCGTCTCACTCAACTATCCGGACTTTTCAAGTATCCGGAAAACGGCGTTTCCCGAGCATGCCAGTTAGTTAAGCTTTTACTGTAGTTCTCTAAACACATACAATGGATATTAGCTTGGTAATTACTTCTTTTTTTATGTAACAGTAAGGAATCAAAGTTTAGCGGCAATGTTACATCAATTCTAAATTTTAATTTGAATATCTTGTACCGCACATCATTAATCTGGTCAGTACTTGGATAACAATATAAATTGCAAACAAAAGCTTCAAGATTATTTATCAAAGAAGTTGTTAATTCCCAGGAAGAACCAAGATCCTGAAACACTTTGCTATAAATAAGATTGGATTGCATAATTTTTAAAGGTTTAATTTTCCCCTTGCCTTTGAAAGCACTACAAGTATCACAACCAGTAAAAATATGCAGACCTACAATAGCCGAGCAAAAACCACTACCCAATATTTGGACTATATGCATAATATTTTTTATTTGAAAAGAATGATTAGTGCCCATTATTAAATATAAGTCAACGTGGAATTTGTCACTCGCTGCTAAAGAAAGTATAAACACATCTGTATCCAGACTTTTAATAAATACTGCAGAAGATTTTGATGCATAATAAGCATGTAAAAAGAGTTTAGTGTCAGCTTCTTCATGGTCATTCATTAATTCTGGAATTTCTTCGACAATAATATTTTCATCTTTAGGTATTATTGAGTGGCAACCTTTACCATGTGAAAAATATATCACCACAGTTTTGAAACTGGCAGGTTCATAAGTGATCCACTGTTCATAAATGAAATTTACCAAAGCTTCCATCTGCAAGGAATTTTTTAAACTGTTTTGGTATCTTCTGATGTGGATTATTGATACTTATTACAGCTTCACTTCCATGTTCTCTCTCGCTATTTTTTATACTTATGATAGGATACATGTCAGTGACAAAATGGACAGTTTTACACTTATATTTTTTGAAAACACTGATAAGGGATACCAGAAGATTCAAAGCTAGCTTTCCAAATGTAGCAGGTATATTTTTCATTTGCTGAAATACCACCATTCAATCAAAAATTATACTGCTATTGCTTGGCAAATTATTTATAGTGATATAACTAATCTGCGAGTCCCAATATTCCACTAATCTAGGTTGACTTGCTATTTTTCACAAGTGATCCATCAGTGTGGTGGAAACATATTTATGGCTGGTGGAAACATATTTAAATTATAATTCATAATTATTTTCATATCTAAAGTTGTTGACTGTCCCAGAACAATTATACGTGCTAATAAGTCTGTGGAATCTTTGAAAATTTTCTGGTTAATTTGTTCTTTGGAAACAGTTTGTTTTTTACCAATACTGGAAAATGTCAAATTTTTTTGTTTTTTTACTGGCTAATATATATCTATACTACTGCCTTCTAGAAGATGTTCTTTGCAATAATTCTCATAGGCATCTTTTCCTATGCTTTTAGCTCTGGTGAGATCTAATTGTACAGCATCAGCGGCATATGCTCCACTAGAAATGTTAACTAACATATCTTCCCTCGATGTAAAAGGGTTTATCATGGAAGTGATTGTGCTCACAACAATGTTTACCATATCTTCAAGGATCTATCTGTGTACAGCAGCTGGGTTTCTGCTAAAACCTTTCAATCCACCTTTTGTTTTGGAGTCGTGATTTGCTGTTTGTTCGATGACTTGGTCCATAGCAATTCCGCAAAAGCCATAATTATTTTTTGCTTTTGAGCCACAAAATTACTAGCACTCAATTCACTATATACAAGAGGATGAGTCTTGGGTAAATTCAACATCTCAAGTAAATAAATGGGTAAGTATCAAGCATAGCTGACATGATCGAAACTAAAAAACCAAGGTATTATTTGTCCAATAACAGTAAGGTGTAAATCCCAATCAGCAGTTTTTGTTGCCCGCAGAAATCTTAATAATGAGCCAACCATTTTCAAATAAGATATCCAAAATGAAAATGTTACATTAATTTCACAATTTTTTGTAACAAATTTATTAAAATTTTCAAAAATTAACAAAAAATCTACAGGGAGATAATTTATTTTCAAAATTCCTTGTTTGTAGTTTTCATACAAATGCAAAGACATTTCTAAGCAATGAAGGTGTTCTTCAGTCAATATGGAATCTAAAAATTCAGCCCGTAATAGTCTGCTTATTGCTTTAAACATAATTTTATGGCATCATATACTATGATTATAACATTTCTTACTCAACATTCTATTAATTGAACCCTCTGCAACAATTCCAGATTATACTAAAATATTACGTAGACCAGCATCTTTAAAGCGTTTGCCTATCACTGCAAGGAAGGACTTGAATACATGGAATTCATCCAATCTTATTAAAAGAGGAGTTTTATATTTTTCCTCTTTCCAGGGTATTCGTTGGGCCTTTGAATATATAGCTTGATCAAAGACCAACACTGTTTCTTTTATTCCCAATTTCTTGCATAAATCTAAACTTTTCATCAGGATCGCATTTATTGTCGAGAATTCTGTTGGATTAGCTTCCAACACAGGAAGAGGACCAACACAGGATCTTATTGTTGTTACATTTGGAATATTCTCATGTTCTAACATGCAATTGAATCCAGTCCAACCTGTGAGGGGTTCTTTATCTTTTCTGGAAGGTTAGAAGGGTGGACATCATTTTTGCTGTTTCAATTTCCCTGACATTTCCAGGTTTTATAAAAAATTTCCCTGACTTTTTTCGGAGGTAGATCATCAACCATAGAAAAAAAATCACCTGCACATTGCCCATACTAGTATTCATTCAAGTCAGTATGGTTTGAATAAAAAAGCAAAATGTTTGAAAAAAGAACATTTATTTAAAACTTTTAAACAATAAACCATAAAATAACTAATATATCTGTACAATGAACAATTCTACTGTACCGAATTCTCCATGTTTTTCTGATTAAAAATATAAACTTAAAAAATCTTTAGGGCGATCAAAATCTCAAAAATATACGTTGCAAAATAAAACATAAAAAGGCAGAGAAAAAAGAAAACGATTTTTTACTGATGTTTATAAATTAAAACACAGAAGCACAATATTCTGTCACACGAATGGAATCGAATAGTTATCAAAAGAAAAAAAAGCAACTTTTTATTCCAACCAACTTCATTGAATACAGCTCAAAATGGACAATATATAAAGAGAGATAAATAAAATAAAACATCAAAGACAAAAAGTAGAGAAAAAAAATTCGCGAAAATGGGGGGCAAACCTGAATTTACCATTTAAAATTAAATAAATAAAAATCTAATTTGAATTTTTTTAAAAAAATTACTACCCTCTTGTGCTAATCCATCACTTTGCTAAATTTGATCTCATATGTCAAAGATATGGGTCTGCATAAAGAACGGGGGAAAAAAAACAACCCGAACATGCATACATAATACTAAAAAAAATGTTCTTTTATATGTATGGGTAACGGCTGTCCCATACTTTGAAGATCCCACAATTTATCAAAATGATCAGTAATCATAATGTTAATGTTCCCAACACTCAGAGAAAAAATATACACATAATAAACAAACAAAAAAAAATGCTGAAAGAAAATATTAGCACTAATTTCAAATGCTTCATAATTCAGTGAAAAGATCTCCAGAAATGGAAAAACAAACCAATTCTGGTACAACTCCTATTTGATATTAAATCATCATAAATGCAGGCAGTAGTATGGATGCTAACTTGTCAACAGATAAAGCGAAATTTACGATCTCGTAAGCTATCTGAATCTCTTGGACATATAGCCACATCTCAGTTCTTCTTCCACATCTGAGTGTGATTATACTATAGATTTTCATCTCAAGAAGTATCATCTAATTTAACTACCAAAATGAATGGGAAATAGACCAGTCAATGAAGGTCCAAAATGGGGGTCAAAAAACATTAAGGCATATAGTTTTGAAAATTGGTACACATGTTCGTGAGGGGCTTATTATGAACATACTAAAAGTCCCCATTCCTGGAGGGCGAGTTCGTGGTGCCATCTTGGATTTCATCCCTCCTTTTTTAGTTTTCCCTGAATATCTCAAAAAATATTCAGTTTTCAATTTACAATTGATTTAACAAATTAAAGAGCATGAAATTCCCTACAAATACATGCTTATATTTTTCTTCCAGCTTTAATAGTTTCCCAGATAATGAGTCTCAAAAGTTGCCGCCATCTTTGATTTCATCTCCATTTTAGTTTCTCTTGAATATCTCAAAAAATCTATTCAATTTTGAAATTACATGTAATCAGCAAATTATAGAGCGTACAAATTCCCTACAAACACATGCTATTATTTTTGCTTTAGCCTTAAAAGTTACCGAGATAATGGATTTAAAAATTTGCCGTCATCTTGGATTTTATCCCCCTTTTTTTACTTTCTCGTATATAAAGAGAAAGTATTGTAATCATCAAAAAATTCGAACTCAAGATTTTGACGAATCTCCACGTTTTAGACCTCCCTGAGTCCAAAAAACACAATTTTGGAATTATGTCTGTGAACACGATAACTTGAAAACTGTTAGATACAGGGATGAAATTTGGTATGTGATCTTTACACATAATTTGTAAATTTCTATCAAATTTTGGATAAAATCCGTCGATGGGAAGTCTGTCTGCCCGCGTTCACGTGAACGCTATAACTCAAAAACTTGAATAGCTAGATAGATAAAATTTGGTACACAGTTTTATCACCATAAATGTAGGTCCGTATCAAAGTTTGGACGAAATCCGACGAAGGGTTGACTGTCTGTCGGACTGCATAATCGCATAATTTTAAAAATTATATCTCCTAAACCCTTTGGCTTAGATAAATAAAAATTGGTATGATGGTAGCTAACATTAATTATATAATTATAGATCTGTGCCCAAATTTCGTTTGAATAGGTAAAGAAAAAGGCGTTCAAATTGCATAATTAATTTTTCTAATCCGATTCTCCATACGCATGCGTATTGGTAGTAATTAGCAATCTCTGTGCGTGCAGAAGGATTACGTCAGTTTGTCCTTGTTTTACTTGCATACTGGAAGCAATCTCTGCGCATGTGCAAGCTAACGAACAAGGTCTTCTCCTGTTTTCTCCTCCGTACACGGAGCAGAGCTTGCATTGGCTACAGTTTGATAGAGAATAAATATTGCTAAGTTTTAATACATATGCATCTCTTTCAATATGATTCTTCACCTAAATATTTTACTATCACTATAATCTACAATGAAAAACCTTCTGAATTGAATCTGGGTCATTGAATTCTGGGTTACAGTAGGGTCGAATTTTTTATCTACGCAGGGGGAAGGGAATGGACAAATGTTTGAGAAGTATATGAGAAAGTTTAGGGGAGGTCACTCCCACTGGTTTAGTTTTTTTTTTAAATATCTTGAAAACTATTTGATTTTCAAATTACAATAAATACAACAAATTAATGATCGTAAAATTCCCAACCAATGCATGCTTTTATTTACTTTCTAGCTTTAATAGTTTCAGTTATATTTAAGAAAAACTACAAAGGGGGGATAAAATCCAAGATGGTTGCAAATTTTGAAATACAATATCACGGAAACTATTAAAGCTAAAACAAAAATAAAAGCATGCGTTTGTAGGGAATTTTGCGCTCTTTAATTTGCTGACTACATGTTATTTAAAAATTGAATAGATTTCGAGATATTCAAGAGAAACTAAAAAAGGGGGATGAAATCCAAGATGGCGACAACTTTTGAGAGAGACCCATTATCTGCTAAACTATTAAAGCTGGCAGAAAAATAAAAGTATATATTTGAAAGGAATTTCACGCTTCTTAATTTGTTAAATCAATTGTAATTTCAGAATTCAATAGTTTTCGAGATATTCTGGGAAAACTAAAAAAGGGGGATGAAATCCAAGATGGCGGCAACATTTGAGACCCATTATCTGGAAAACTATTAAAGCTGGAAGAAAAATATAAGCATGTATTTGTAGGGAATTTCACGCTCTTTAATTTGTTAAATCAATTGTAATTTGAAAACTCAATAGTTTTGAGATATTTTGGAAAAACTAAAAAAGGGGGATGAAATCCAAGATGGCGCCATGAGCTTCCCCCCCAAGACCGGGGACTTTTAGTATGTTTATCAGAAGCCCCTAACAAACATGTGTACCAATTTTCAAACATTAAATCTATATGGTTTAATGTTTTTTTTTCAAACCCTTCGTCGACTGGACTAATAGCCGAAATTTCGGTCCCTTGGAAATTTAAATGTAAACACACCTCGCCTTACATGAACGCGAATGGCATTCGTTTTTGACTGTCAGTAAATGACTGATTTTCATTGGTTGCCAATGATGTTTCATTCTATTTACAAAAAAAGATCAGCGAATTGTCACCTGCAATAAGAATTATCAAAATTAAAAAATTCCAGGTTTAGAATAAATTTCCCTGTTTTTTACCGGTCGGGTGGCCACCCTGGTTAGTGACAATATAGGCAGCATCTATAAGTTTTGCTTTAGACAATTTCTTGCTTTTTTTTATCACATGTAATTTCTGAAACTTCAGGGTTACAATGCTGTTCAATAAAATAATTAGGTATATGATTCACTGGTGGATCTATTTTCCTCTTCTTTGATTTTTGGACACTTTTCAAATATATATTGTCTAAATCACTGGGCAATTTGGACTGTACAATTATTCCATTAGTACTGTGTGTAGTACCATGCCCAGTGACAGTTTCTTAGCAAAGATCAATATTGTCCCAGACAAAAGTAGCAAATTTGCTTGAAACTATGCCAACAGGAAAGCAATCTACAGAGTTCAATTGCATTTCAGCAAGTTCAGTATCATATTTAAGAACAGCTGAGTGAGAAATGCAGTGGCCTAATCCATTTAAAATGTTTATAATGCGAGCTGATCTAGTTACATGTCTCAAAGCCATGGCTAATGACAAATATTTTGGAGTCTGTTTTCGACCTGCAGACGATATATATATTAAATCCTGAGCAACTGAGAAAAGCTTACGTTTTATATTCTTTGAAGTGTTAACAAATGTATTTGTTACCAAGTTGTCAGTTTCTCTGACAGACCATGCTAAAAATTTAAATAATAAAGATGGCATAATTTTTCCGATATTCACTTCATTCAAATCTTCAGCAGTTGGTGGCCATTTACATTGAGGTACTGGGGCATTTTTCAAAATATTGCTTAAAATGAAAGCAGCTTTATAAAGGATTGACTTCGATTCACTGTCATAATTGGTTGGAAATTTTGTTGGCAGCTCAGTGGTTTCTTCTTTGCTTTCGACTGCATCTGTTTTAGTGGTGGAAGAATTAAAATTATGTTCAATCAAGACAAGTTGATCAGGGGTTAAATGACATAAGACAAGTTCCGAGAGATTCTTTAGCTTGGGCTTCACAAACACAATTTGCGGAAAATCTCTTTGCAGCCATCTTTTTAGTTGATGATTACTTTGAATGTTTGTGTCGGATTAAGATTATGTAAAGTTGCATAGAATATTTCGGATAGTTTTTCCATTGAGAGAATTTCAAGAGTTTTTTACTATTTTCTGATCCACTATGTCACAAAACACAGAATAAGATGCTGGACATGGGGGTTTTGGTTGAGTACATTCAGGTTTTCCTTTTGTGTATGTTTTAAAACAACTTTTATGATATTTCACTTCTTTAGCGATACAATCATTGCCCTGTATTTTGCAAAGTAGTCTTTCATCTCCTTTTTTAATAATGCTGTCCTTACTTACTGTGAAAATCTGGCATAATGTAAGCTTTTCCTTGTTTCTTTTTGAAGAATGCTTTTCAAAAATGAATTTTTCTCTCGAGCAAATGACACAGATAGGAGGGAAGATACCTGTGCAATCACACGATATTACTTTTGATAATTTTGGATGAATTATGGTTGTATTGACATCAAACAGATTATCTTCCATTCTTTTTTTTAGTTCTTTGAATTTTTGTTTTGTCCGTAAATTGCATGTAGCATTTCCTGTGACATGCATATGTCAATACATTTTTCTAAGCTACCATCATCTCCGAAACCATTTGAAATATTCAAATAATCAGCCATTTCTTTTCCATCAAGAAACAACCATTCTCGCATGCACTGCCTTATTTTTTCAAAACTTTTAGTTGATAAAGATACTAAATTGTCATTTAAACCCTCAATGAGGTAGATGCAACAAACTTGAGCAGAACTAGCACTCATGTCAAATGAGCATTATTATGCTTGAAAATAAAAGATTATTATATAAAAAATTGCTTGTCTATATTAAATGCTTCAAGCTGAATAATCCTGGTTTTTCTTTATACTACGCATTCATATAATGATAAATTAAAATGTAACTTTAAAAGGAATAAATTCCACAAACTGATATCAATGTGTAACGAGCGAGGATATCAAACGTTTAAAAGATAAACAAACAAATGGCGGAAGAATACAAACTTCATTCATATGCGAACTAAATAAATTCAAATCACAAATATTAAATATATAAACATTATATTAATATCTTTAATCGTATAAAATAAAATAAAAAGTAGAATATTGTGATTAAAATGCTGTTTGTTAAATTTTGAACTGAATTTTGACTGCGCCATCTACCAGCGGTTCTACGAATGGCTGCAAACAGGAACAAAAATATAGTTCTTTGTATAATTCTTATTTTATAAATAATGTGACATTTAAATGTGAGAACATTGAGATTTCAGATGAAATTAAGTAATTAGAATAGTTTAATAAAAAAATTTTGTAGTCTCAAGACATGGCAAACGGACTTGAACGATATTGATGTTCATCCCACAGACTAATGCTCTATGTGACTCTGGTTCACATTGATGTTCTCTACTTCTCAAAGTATATAAAGAATTTTCAAACACTCTGTATATTCCCCCATTGCAATGAAGTAAACTGATGTCAAGAAAGCAGGAAATAGCTCAATGCAATGCATACAAATTTGATATTTTAATAATTAAAGCAATGATTGTTTCTTACATCACACAAATTGCTTCCACTGTATTTATTATAAGTTTACAATAAATGCAGGAGTGACCGAAACCTATGCATAAATTGTATGTGATGTATAATAATTTGAATGTATAAGTAGCAGTTCCATGTCGCAGAATTATAAGGGTTGCACTGCAATAAATATGAGTCTGCAATTACAAAAATTATTTAACAGACAAGACAGAAAGTTCAATTTTACTCAATTAATAAACATAAGGGAAAAAAAACCTGCCATTTTCAAAGAAAACACTATATAAAAGAGTATACGCTTTGAATTCCTTTTAATATTAATCAGAAAACCTAAGGAAGTATATATTGATAAAAAATTATACAAAGACTATCACTCATCATTGATGAACTTTTCATCAACCATCCCTGAAAAAAATATTATGCTACAATCAGGAATATGTTTGAAATGTATGTTAGAATTCACATGTCAAAGCGCAAACTCAAATCATTCACCATGACAGTCTTAACACTCAATATGAATGCACCTTTCAATTAAGTTTATAAAAAAATCAATTTCAAATGATAATTCCTGATATGTATATAACAGAATTTGTGTAATCACTTTAACTCACTGGTTTAATAATTCCATATTATATTATTTGCATATCATTACTTTCTTTCAATTAAAATAATTTTCTACTTTAAAATGACACTTAATACAGAAGACTTTTGAAGATATTCCTATCAGAAAAATGATAACCAAAACATACTGAGAATTTAAAAATCAAATATTTGCTTTCAGAACATTTCTTGAGATTATAATTTTAGTTTTAAACTGTAAATAATATTCTTTCTTAGTACTGTAAATTTTTAATGTTATAATTTTTCATTATAAAATAATGATTTTGATGATTATCTTTTTTTTTATTTTACTTGATATAACTTCACTACTTAACTTGACAAAGTTACTTACCATTTTAAAAGTGGATTCTTAACTATCTTTTATGTATACACTAAGGGAACTCTACTCTCCTGTTTGCTTGCATCGGCCCTCCCTACTCCAGGCCAACAGCTACTTCGCATCAAATGGATTCAGTTGCTTTACCACCTAGCACAACGACTTTGGTGCTATTTTTAGTTTATAACTTTAAAATACATTAAATTTTGAAATGCCACCAGTATTTCATAAAAGATGTCTAATTCTCAAAAGAATGATGCCAAACACTTATGTAGGATTTAAAGTAAGCCTGGTATAATGAGTTTCTTAAAAATGTGACAGATTTTGGCTTATCTACATGTATATACAGATATATGTAGAGAGTAGAAATTTTGTTGAAATAAGCTTTAACGTGTTGCAAACTGATAATAAATGTGCAATATAATTTTACAGTACATGAAGAAACATTGCTTTAAAAAGCATAACAAACTAATGCATCATTTCAACAATATATCATTCAAGTCTATTCTCTAATCAATTCACTTCAGCTCATTTCATTTATTGCATTTCAATTTATTATTTTTTTTTGTTTAACATAAAATAAGTACTACTTTAGCATATTTAATGTAACCAACATTTCTTCTGGAAGACACTAAGATATATATTCCAAAAAAGTTCACTGAATTTCACAGTGATATGAGGTTTATTTAGTCAGTTATGTATATTTTAAATAATTTTCTTTGAATTTCACATAAATTCGATGCAAAAATTCACAAAATCAAAAATTATTTATGATTTTCGAAAATTATTAATGAATTTCGCACACATTATTGTCTCTTACACAAAACTAGCCATTTTCTGTTATTAGTATTACAGCTGAATTATCTGCTACAGTTCGAAATATGCCTCAACTGATAAGATTCCAAATATACCATAATTCATTGTCACGACAATTCCGACAGAAAGCAGCAGACCGACTTATGATACTTTACTACTAACTTTCAAATTTTATTATTATTAAAATATTACATAATGTTATGTTGCATTATCTTACCCTCCAAGAGGTCCCAGACACAACTTGACTTTGACCTTGTACTGAACAATTATACCTAGATTTTCTTTCTGTGTTGCATCAGAAATTCTGAAAAACAAAGACTTTATAAAAATGCAAATTTAAACATCGTAAAAATACTTCAAGGGGGGGGGGGCACAACAAGATTATCAGAAAAGCTTTTACAGAAAAGATTAAAGGGGAAGCTAACTCGAGCATGCAATTAAGAGTGGTACAAAATATTAGCATTTGAGTTTTGAAAAGTATCCCTATTAATTATGAAGCTTTGATTAGTCTAACACAGTAAATTTTACAAAACCTTATTTTTCAATAATGAAGAATTCAATTTTAAATAAGAATTTCACAAGGGCATACTAATTATACATTTCAGGAGATTGTAAGAGGCTTAAGTTCACATATGTCTTTATCAAGCTTTTGCTATAAACTTTTTGACAGAAAGCTGGAAGTAAGCAGTGTTTTGCAGATTTCAAAGAAATTTGGAACAACACTTATCACCAAGTTTTGTAGTCAGTGTTATATGAACGATGACTTAGTGCAAAATTTGGTTGAATGAAAAAGATGGAGAGGGGGAAATATCAGATTTTATGAGCCAGTTTTTACAAGAGATCCTCAATATTCCATGCATCAATGAAGTTAAAAAATCCACAACAACACCCTATAAACTATGAAAAAAATGGAGAAAAGATTAATCTCCTCACAGCGAGTGTTGGAAAAAAATTGTGGGTCCCAGGGGAAAAAAAAAAAAAATTCTATTTCCTGATTTATGGCAAGAAAGATCTGATTCAAAATTAAGTGTCAACTCTCTCAACAAAGGTTATTTTCAAATCATCAGAATCTAAACAGTCCAGAAATAAAACACTGCATACATACTTAGTAACAACGATGAAAACATCAAACCAATAACGATGTATTTTAAAGAAAGCCATGGATTACCATTCAAAGGTTTTATAATACTTTAGTTTCACCATTTCAAAATGAATTTATAACACAAAAATGACGTAAATATTTTACATTCAAGTTTATTCAGTGAAATAAGAGTCAGTACTGTAATAGTGTTTTTAATTAATTCATCTTTGAAGATAAGAAATCATACATTTTTGGAAAGCTTTGGTGTAATTTTAACTGTCCAAATGTATTCATTTAAAATAATCCAAATAATAAATTAGACGCTAATGCCATTAATATACATAAATCAAAGTGCTCTTTCTTTCCAATGAGTTCATAACATGCTAAAAATAGTTCAGTTGTTCTTGCAATGTAAATCACATTCAACAACAGGAAAGAAATTATCTGCTAGTTTGATTTGAACATTTAAACTATATAGTAACACTGATCCTCTAAGAGTTCTCAATTCAATCAATCTACTATTTCATATCAGTAAATGGCTGTCTATATTTTTTCACTAAAAAAACTTTTCAGATTACCTGTAAAACCACTGAGAATGCAGCCAAGCCAAACAACTTATAGTAGAATATGAAGATCCAAATTCAGCTGCAGTATTCAGCAAATAAGATATTTAACAGAGAAGGTACTTAAAATGTTTGTGATGAATACTTCTTATCTACATTTGCATTAGTTATTTGATTGTTAAAATTTTCAACTCATTGTAAAATATTAAATTCACAAGAAATATATTTGTTAAAACCATCAGCTACTTTTCCTACCTAAGAAATTTAAGAACATGAGAACAATGGTTTTTAAAAATCCAATTTACACCTTTTACTGAAATAAATACACACCCCAATAAAAAAAGCTAATTAATTTTATAGATCTACTCTAACACAATAACAAATTTTAGTATTTCAATAAATTAAATACATGTTGCACTTATTTAGATCTGGAAATGTTAATAAAATTCTTTTCACATTATTTGAGGCTTTGCTTCTGTTTGCCAAACTTCTTTGATTTTCATTACATCTCATGCTTTAGTAATTGATGTTAAAACTGAAACTCGAAAATTCGAAACAGTAAAATTTTACACAGCTAATTCGATTAGGAGGAATTTCTCATAGCACAAGCTACAAAGCAATTCATTAAAAGTGGAAGTTACACCAACAAGAAAAAAGTTGTTAACTCTCTAAGTGGTTAGCTATTTTGATGTATTAGCTTTAAGGTCTCAAAAAATTTGCTTTCAAAGTTAATAATTGGATCTTTAATACATTTAATCAAGTCTCTGAAATCTTAAGAACATTTTATCCATGGTAGTTAAGAAATTATACATATAAACAAGAATAATCTGCTTTTGAACTCAATATGAGAAAAAAAAATGTGTAAAATGCTTAGAGCGTTAAACATATCTTTTCGATAAAAATATTAGTATCTAAATAGTGCCAAGTTGTTGCAATGATTCACTAAAAAAAAAAAAAAAAAAGAATATGTGATCAAAGAATCTTTAAAAAACATCAGGGAGACTATGTACTTTGATAATAACTGCAAACATGCAAGTGAATAATTCATCATAACTGGAGAAATAAAAATCCCTTAAGTAAAGGCATTTGATTTTTACATCTGAAACAAAATATTAACTTCATACAAATTTACAATTTAATGACAATTTATGGAACTGAACAAATAGAAAAGGTATACATAATGTCGGATTTAACATCTCTTGCATATAACATTAATGAGCAGCTATCTAACTTTCAAATGAAACCATGATTTACAGAAGAAGTGTAACTGAAAAAAACCCAACCTTATACCGCTTCCAATGGTCAGTAAGATTTAATGATCAAATTATAATTCTGCACAAACTATTTTAACCTTTTTCTTTCAAAAGACACCTTGTTTATTTCTTAATCTTAAATTAAGGAAATTATCACTGTAACACAAAGAAAAATATCTTTGCGACCTAGTACCAGAACATCCACCTTTGTACCAAAGGATGGAATTTCCATCAAAAAATTAGAATCGCAAGGCATCTGTGTGGTATGACATATTGCACCCCCAAGAATGTCAACTCAAAAAACACCTTTTAAGTCAAAAACCACAGTTAGTAAACTTGAAGCGAAAGAAACAAATGCAAAGAACAACAACACCTGTATGCTTTAGCAGCAAGTATTGTGAACAGATTTATGACATTGTTAGGCCTATTCACTGTTGGTTTAACTCAAAAACATATACATGGTGAGTTTTAATCAATGGCATAGTGATCAGGGGGAGGTAGAGATGTCCCAGTCTTAGGGGCATTCATAGGGACAAAACAGTGTGTTTATGTAACTTTTTAAAGTGAAATATCATGAGGGAGCAAAAAAATGATGGCATGCCATGTGTGACATTTACACTTCCTAAATCATGGATGAGAAAAACATATGTTCTGGCACCAGTTACCCTCGCTACATAACCGGTTTTAATTAACCCATTAAAGACTGATGTTACGAAAATGCAACATTAATTTCTGAATTTTTTAAAGATATGTTCTACGT
>BGPR01012266.1:5480-16982 GCA_013235015.1 Araneus ventricosus
TCGTCTTCCGATTAGTTCATCACAACTTGTGCGTCTTGTGTTCAACCTCGGTCCAATACACACAAAGCTCCCTTCCAATAACTTCTCCTTCTCATGATTTGCGTTGTCTGCGCTCATAAACAATCGAATGCAAATGGACCGGCCTCCTCAATGGAGACTCAGCCATAAACCACAACTACCAACCACTCCATCACGACTCGTGCGGGCACCTTCGAATTAAAATATCTCAGCAGACCCCCTTCTCCTTCGTTCGATTGCCTCATCCGTTACCTCCCTGAGAAAAGCAGACGACTTTCTGCCGGTGGTCGGGGGGTCGGCGAGGAATGCGATTGATTTCGCTTTAATGCCTCTTTATGAGCATGACTATTTAAGACCGGCCGGGGCTCGGGGCACAATTGTAAAATTTAATTAAAATTCGGATATCCGAAGGAAAATTGGATGGGGAAGGGGTATCGCCGACTGTCGTCTGCTGAGAGAAGGCCTCTGCTTTATTAAGAAGTGAAGTGAAAGGGGATGATGGAGGAAATCGCATTGCTCATGTTAATGAAGGGAAGGGTGCCTGCGTGGGAAAGTGGCCTTGTGCGGATTGGGCAGCCCCTGTTGCTCGATGGTCAATGCTAATGAAGGGCCGTTCGCGTTAGTTGTTTGAATTCGTAATTCGCTCTGCAGAAATTTATATAATCATTCTGTCTGGGATATTTCTGAAGGACCGGGAAGATGCGTTCGAGATGGTTCATTCTTTGAAATTTGGAACATTGGAATATATTGATTTGTGCTTGGTCTGAATTCCCTATAATTGAATACGGGGTTGCTTTAAAATTAGATTTATTATGTGATTAATATCTACTGTTAGTACACTTCGCATTAAGTTGAACAGGAAAGTATGGCATGGAGAAACTTTTCCCCTTACCTAAGATTGTGTAACCATCAGCTTGTATGTCTGGCTCCACTAAATTATTAGACGTTTGATGGACAACAAATAATCTGTAATAAAATTCGACAATGTAAAATAACCTAAAAGAAATGAGATGCTCAGAGCTAGATGACACAATTCGATGCGATGTATTTCCTGGATCATTCCACAAACTTGGGAGAATCTACATAATATAAGATTAGGAGCATTCTCGCTGGCTTTAGTTGGAACTGAAGAATAACTCTTGTAGCAGCAGGAAAACTGGAACCGCACGGCGAATTACTTCAGCAGTCCCAGGAAGCCAAATCACCGAACGGGAAACATCGATGGCATCTGAGACTGGCGCTGCCAGTTGAAAAACTGAAACTCGAAATGAAATAGTCGTTGTCTAGTCTCGTCTGATAGTGGACTGGTTCGATGGAGTTTAAGTACTCGATTTCAAGGCATCACTTCACTTTGATTCTTGTAGAAGAAGACTCCCTCAGACTTCAGGGACTGTAGAAAAAGGTACAATCAGAAACGAGAAGTTCAAAATTAAATGTTTCCCTTATATTTAGTTTGGGGGGAAGCAAAATATTTATATATCATCAGGAAAGATAAAAATTTTAATGTCCTTGATTCTATATATCTTCCTCAGAACTCTGTCTTAGTTATTAACCACAAAACTGGTTCCAATTAGGACCCTTGTGGTACTCCAACTTTCTTCCGTCTTACAAGAAATTTCTCACCATGTGAACTCAGTAAGATAGAACCTATCTCCTACTAAGGCTTCAACAATATCCTCCCACTCCTCAGAGAAATAGACTTTTCTAATAAAAACAAAGCCCTAAAGAAATGGGAGGTGTATTGATTTCACCAAAAATGTGTACACGCTTCGGGAGAAAAGAAATGTATTACAAGAAATGTATGATGTGTATTTATTCAATGGCCTTGTGGATGCAATATCATGAAGGGATAGAGATAACGGTGACAAAATGATGGCTCAGTGAAAAAACTGAAAATATATGTGCATCAGTTTCATTGGACACTTTGTCCGAGGATTGTGCATCCGTTTCATTGGACACTTTGTTGTTTGAGTTTTGTCGACTAAATCTGGTCCTTGTTACTTAGATCTTCAACTAGCAATTAAAATGTTGCTTTAGAATACGCACGCTGTTCGCTGTGCTATTAAATGTCTGGAATGTGATAACCACAGTCCCATGATATCTCAATAAATTTAATATTATATATTTTGGCAAGTTTTGTCTTATCTGAAATGGTTCTTCATTAATTTATCGTACTATTTTACTTGTAAACGTATTATAAAGCTGAATTTGACCATATTACAGCCAAAGAATTGCAGTAGATGAGTGACGGAGTTACGTGCAGCTAATTTATTACCCATTCTGGTGTTACAAAAAGTGTATAGATGGAGAGGAAATAATAATTATATGAATTTTGTAAAATAAGCTACATAGTCTAAAATATACTTCTAGGTGTCTAATCCTATTGTTCTTAAACTTTTTTTGATTCGCAGCCTTTGCCACTTTTTCTGTTGAAGAAACTCACTCGACACCACCTGTAGTGGCTTTAACTGAGTAGCATGGCCCCTAAACCAGCGGTTCCCAACCTTTTTGGTTGTGCGGACCACCTGTTGTGTAAAAAATATATTGAGGCCCACTAACTAAATATAAACGTAGTACGTAAACGTAAGTACAAACGTGTATATATATATATTCTATTTTCACGTTGGTGCTTTTCGGGGGGATAGCGACCAATTTTTACGATTTTTTGTATATCTTTTAGCAGAAAAAAAGGACTAATTAATATCATAGGAGGGCCTTCTCTCCTGATGAGCGGCTGGCCATGATATTTTTCAATTTGGCAAGGTTTTTTTTCTCTTACTTTTGTTTCTTGTATATAAATATATTGTTTTCTAAATCAAACAACGAGTGAAGTCTCTTGAAGCTCCCCTGATTTCGACTAGTGACCAGCGTTTCGCGGCCCATTAATACGCTATAGGCCCACAGGTTGGGAACCACTGCCCTAAGCGTTTAGAGTTCGATCCATTTTTCAGTCCTAGAGGGTAAAACTGCAGCGGTGTCTATGTAACTCTAACACCCCGGATAGGGGGCCCCTTAGGACCTTGAGTCCCTGATATTCAGACATCCTATAGCTACACTAGTGCCAAATCACATGCATGGATATGAAAGCCTGACATAAGTTGGCGAATTAATTAATCACATGCAACCAGAATATTATTTTAATACATTTATGTAAGTTTTCATGAAATATGTGAAATCAATACTGATTCTTTGTGATGTGTCTTCTTCTGTTGAAAATTCTGACCAAAATATAATTTGGCGCTACAAGATTTTTTTACTCGATGGCGCTTAGGTTCTTAATCCATTGTAAAAGAAACATCGATCCAATCAAATGCAATACTTGCTGAACATGGTCTGCAAATATAAAAAAAAAATCACGCAATAAACTTTTATTCATGATCATTAATCTTTGGATATAATAGCATAACCACTGAAGGTGCTGGAGTATTTATACCATAGCTAATGGATCTACAAAGTGTCGCAGTGGCGTGGCGAAGGTAAAGTGCACCCGGAGCTTAATGTGTATTTTTTTACTCCTTCCCATCTCCGAATTCAATCAAATATAAAGGAGACTGGGGCAGATTTACACAAATTTTAAACCTTTATTTTTCTATTTCAAGGCTTTAAAGTATTTCTTTCATTTTCATAACCAATTAATTAGTTAGACTTTAAGGCATCTAGTGTATATCTTTCAATATTTTAAATTATTATTTTTTTTGTAATTATACCCTTTTCTTTACCATGATGTCACCTGTGTAAACTTACCCCATGACCGGGACAAGTTTAAACACTGCCTGGGGCACGTTTACACACCACCAAAAATGATTAAATATAAGGCTGACAGTTCTTAAAATACAACAAATTAAATACAAAGAAACCTAGTTTATTTCAAAAAGTGCATAATAGATTATAAACAATTACGGTGAATTAAGTTTTCAAAATCACTCTCACAATTTATACAAACAAAATATTTTGAATTGCCATTGGTAATACAGTCCTCATGAGCCCACCTCTGACATTCGGTGCATTGTACCCACTTTTCGCCAGATCCTGATTCTTCGTATGGATTTAAAATGTAAATACACAGACAATTTTCATCGCCATGCTCTTAATCAGAATCAAAAATTTTCTTGGTTTTTGTTTCTTTTTATGTTCAAAATTTCCCAAATTTTCTTTCAGAACAAGGTTTTTCTTTTTTTTTAAATTTTTTATCCACACTGTTTTTTTCATTATTATAACGTGTTCTAATGGAGCTCACTGACTAAGACATAGTATGATGGACAGATGCTAATTATTTATTCTCCTCTTTATTGATTTCTCCTTCTATATTTGTAAAGCATTTTTTACAGGTGTATCTGTAAGATTTGATGTTGCCTTTTTTTCCTTGGCCCTGCTTTCTGAAATGGCCTCACATCTTCAGGTCTTGGGAATGACTTTGTATTGCAAGTGCCACTTGTGCCAGTTATAAAAAAGAAAATGGTAATTTGGCAAGTTTTCACACTGTGTAAACTTGTCCCATTGCCATTTTTTTGTTATAACTCAGCATATAAGTTTTATTCATAATAAAAATAATCAATTAAATAGCTTAAAATAACCACAAAAGAACGACCTAAGAGGATAATCCATAATAAGTTATAATATTCAAATAGTACGGGCTCTATTAAAGCCAATAAGTAAGGGTAAAAATTTACTAAAATGGTAAAAAATCAGAAAAAGTTGTCGTCTTCACGATCCACTTTCAAGACTGACTCCAAACTTGCGTGAGTATTAATGGAGGTTGAGACTCTTCTTCTGAAATGACATGTAACGCCCCCCGACCAATGGTATGTGAAATATAAGCCTTGTGTGAACTCGCCCCTGTATTAAACTTGTCCTGGTCTCTCCTACATTTTAAATGTATTGTCTTCACAGTTTCCCCCTAGACTGCTTCCTGCACCATCTACACCTCTCTTGCCCTCCCCTCGCTACGCCACTGAACTGCAGATCTCTCTCTATTGCTGATCATTAATCTTTAGACAGAATAGCATAACCACTAAAGGTGCTGGAGTATTTATGCCATTCCTAATGGATCTACAAATTTCGCAGTGGCGTGGCGAAGGTAAAGTGCGCCCGGAGCTTAATGTGTATTTTTTACTCCTTCCCATCTCCGAATTCCACCAAATACTCATTTTAAAGGTATTGTCTTCACAGTGCCCTTCCTAGACTACTTCCTGCACAATCTACACCTCTCTCGCCCTCCCCTCGCTATGCCACTGAACTGCCGATCTCTCTCTATTGCTGATCATTAATCTTTGGACAGAATAGCATAATCACTAAAGGTGCTGGAGTATTTATGCCATTGCTAATGGATCTACAAACTGTCGCAGTGGCGTGGCGAAGGTAAAGTGCGCTTGGAGCTTACTCCTTCCCATCTCCGAATTCCATCAAATACACATTTTAAATGTATTGTCTTCACACTGCCCCTCCTAGACTACTTCCTGCACAATCTACACCTCTCTTGCCCTCCCCTCGCCACGCCACTCAACTGCTGATCATTAATCTTTGGACAGAATAGCATAATCACTAAAGGTGCTGGAGTATTTATTCCATTGCTAATGGATCTACAAACTGTCGCAGTGGCGTGGCGAAGGTAAAGTGCGCCCGGAGCTTAATGTGTATTTTTTACTCCTTCCCATCTCCTATTTCCACCAAATATACATTTTAAATGTATTATGTTCACACTGCTCCTCCTAGACTGCTTCCTGCATAATCTACACCTCTCTCGCCCTCCCCTCGCTACGCCACTGAACTGCCGATCGCTCTCACGGTATTGACTTCTGCACCATCGATGTCCAGTCCAGAAAATTCCAGGAATGCTTTTCATGGCACTTCCCCTTCGCATCCGACTGGGCCCCATTAATTGGAGACTTTGTTCTGTCTCGCATGGGCGAGCCAAAGAGGTGCATTAGGTGGGCAAACAGAGCCTCCGCCTGCAATGGGTCAACGGAGTCCGGCCTGGACGCTGCTGCTGTCCGTCTCACTGGTTGCTCCGGATAATCGCCGGCTCTGGGGGTGCCTCGCTTCTGGACGGTGCGCGAAAAGAGGAAGCGCCGCGCCACGCTGGGTGTTTGTTTATTCAGAAAGTGTTTGCACACTTTGTAGGGAACTTTACTTCGCTCGAATGGCCTTGGCGAGGGCGAACTCTTGATGCAGAGTGTGCAGCCAGTCCATCAGGAACTTCAGTTTATCCTATGTTTTATGTTGTTCTAGAAATATGTAACATTTGGAAGTGAATTCAAAATGTTGGTTCTGTATTGGGCATCTCGAATGTTTGCACTCAGAAGTTGAATATATTACCTCTTGAAGTATTATCTTGATGCAGAGTGTAGAACCAGTCCATCAGGAACTTCAGTTTATCCTATGTTTTATGCTGTTGTTGTTCTAGAAATATGTAACATTTGGCAGTCAATTCAAAGTGTTGGTTCTGTATTGAGCATCTCTAATGTTTGCACTCGAAACTTGAATATATTACCTCTTGAAGTATTATCTTGATGCAGAGTGTAGAGCCAGTCCATCAGGAACTTCAGTTTATCCTATGTTTTATGCTGCTGTTGTTCTAGAAATATGTAACATTTGGCAGTGAATTCAAAATGTTGGTTCTGTATTGGGCATCTCAAATGTTTGCACTCAAAACTTGAATATATTACCTCTTGAAGTATTATCTTGATGCAGAGTGTAGAGCCAGTCCATCAGGAACTTCAGTTTATCCTATGTTTTATGCTGTTGTTGTTCTAGAAATATGTAACATTTGGCAGTGAATTCAAAATGTTGGTTCTGTATTGGGCATCTCAAATGTTTGCACTCAAAATTTGAATATATTATCTCTTGAAGTACAGTGTTATTCAAAGTGATGCACGGTATTTTAACATACTAGAATAAAGTCAATTATAAGCAAACACTTACCAGAACGAATTGAAAGGAAAGGAAAACTCAAATATTTTTATTTTATGACATTATTAGTGTTCGATATGACTTCGTCGAGCCAAGCGGACGACGTCCGTTTCAGCATGTTTTGTGTTACTGAGTTCAGAGCATTACCTATGCGTGTTCGAGTCTGACTCTACATAAGAGTGCAAAGGGTTAACATCGGCATTCAAACGCACTATTTTTTTAATGATAAACGCTATCCAACAAGAATGTGTAAATGATGCATCTTCAGAATGTCGTGTCTGACTCTACATCATAGTGCATCGGCATTCAAACACACTATTACTGCAGACAGGGTACTGCAACATTGTTCTCTTACTGAGGCACATCTTCGAGATAAATCTCCAGATCTGAAGTGTGGCGATGACTTGCGCCATTTCGAGCGCGGTGCGACCGGCCGCATGAATTATCGATGACGGAAGTGACTCTCTTCCTAAATCATTCCTGCGGGCCTGAAATATGATGTTGCAGTCCACCCGAGATCACGGCCGAGTCGACAATTTGGCTTTAAAGTGGGAGGATTATTGTCAGGGTAGTCGGGAAGTGACGATCGCGATACCCTAAACGACATTCTGTCAAATATCTCCGCAGTAATAAGTAAGAAAGTGGAGAGTTATCTCCGGGTTCACCGGGGTAACTGACAGCATTCATTTTGACTTATTGGATTATTGGGCTTTAATTGTGACTCGCTTGCCTCAGATCCACTAAGTGCATTAAAAGTTATTCTGCAGCTCTAATGTATTCAGTTGCTAGCAGGGGAAAGGGTAAAATGTAATCTCGGTCACTATCGTTAATTATTGCATCGAATTTTTATTAAAGGTGCTTTCAATCATTGGTTTCCCAACAAACTTATTGAATGGGAGGTACAGTTTAATTTAGTTATACAGTCGAATCGCGTTAGAGCGAACCCGAGATATAACGAACCCTCGGTTACAGCGAACCTTTTACATGGTCCCAACTGAAGCCCTATGTTAATAATGTATTTTCATACGTTTACAACGAACAGCAAACGCTAGAAACTCGGTTACAGCGAACTGAAAATTTCTAAAACTTCAAACTTTTCACTTGCCCAAAGGGACATTCTTTACTAATTGGGCTCATGTCAACCCAACTTCTACAAGAGTTACCCCTTTTGCATGAAATATTCTGGTCCAGAGACCACATTCCTCGCCTATTGTACCTTTGTTAGAGTCGCTGCTAACCCCATAAGTGGGACAAAGGAACAATAGGCAAGGCTTTTTACAGTTTCTATCTCCCCTCCTCCCCCCGTGGACACCTGGTCTGGTGTCAACCAAGGAAGGGGGAGGATTTCTGGTCAGACGACCTAGGAGCAATCACGTGTTTTCTCTGCCATTTTAGTTTAATTGCTTATCATTCTGTGAACTTTGCAGTGAACATGGCTAACGTTGGCAAGCGAATTATTTAATACTTGTCCCTAATTACTAATGAAAATATTATGTTATTAAAAAGTTTATTATAGAAGTATTATCTTAGCATGTTAGGGCATTTTTTTGCAAATACGGATACAGCGAACCTCGACTAAAACGAACTTCTGAGTCGGTCCGTTGAGGGTTCGTTATAACGGGGTTTGACTGTATTATCATCCCGTTTTGAAGCAATACGAGGGCTATTTCGTGACGGATCTAGTCATTTTGAACCGCTATCAGATGACTAGGACGACACCTGAGCTGGCACCCCCTCTCGAAACTTCCACGCCACACCATCGGGAGGACTTTTGGCCGCTACGTATGATTTAACGTGCAACAGACTCCATATACATCGTATCTTTAGTGGAATCAGATTTCAAACCTGGAGCCTTCCGGCCGAAGTCAAGACCTTACCACTAGGCCACCGCAATCTCATGGGCAGTACAGAGGCCTAACATGGCGGAGGTTACCGGTTTTGTTTTGTAAACAAACCAATCGTTGCCATCGGGAAAAGAGAAATTAACCGCTTTTCTGTGTCACGTGCGTTAGCGTTTTATATATATAGCTTTGTGGTACCTTTTCATTTCATGCAAAAATGTCACAGAAGTCACGATATTCATATATTTGATACTACAGTGTTAAAAAACTTATCAGATTTAGAGAAAAACTAATTTGGTGGCGTTTCAAAACTTTTGTTTAGAGTTGTAGAGCTGCTATCGTTAAGTGACCAGCTCTCTCCCTACGTCTTTCTATTTCTTATAGATTTCATTCAATGATGTCTGATGGGAAAAGGGGGTGTAACAGGCATATCCGTGGCGCGTGCCTCGAACGTGACCGTCGTGTCCATCTTAAGGATCATCATCCACAAAAATCATGACAACTGCGTACCCACCTCCCCCTCTTCCGCTACTTTATTTATTATTTATTTATTTACTTTTTTTATTCAACGGCCCTTTCAACTGAACAAGCAATTCCACTAATCGTACAACAAAAATTTTCCGTGACTTTTTCGTTGAGGGTGGACGCAGGGGGGATGAAAAAGAAAAGAAAAAAATTGGAAGGATCGAACGATCGAAGGGGATGGAGCAATACAATCAAAATAAGAAAACGATTTTTGAGATCCCAAGGAGAAAAGACACGTCAGATACTGCTACAGTGAAGAAGAGGAGAAACAAAGACTTTACGACAAATAGGTTTTCAGCTACCCCTTCCTGCACCCCCTCCCCCTTTTCCCATCGAACCTTCTGAGCTCTTCTTTGATTGGAAGAGGATGAAGAAAGATTTATGATAGATGGAACACTGTTGTTTTCTTTTCCGGAAGCGGCGCGTAATAAAGAAATCGAACGAAATCTTTTTGAGCCGGGCATCCAATATGGAGCGCAGCAGCAACTTCTGAGTAGACTCGCTTATTTCGGCAGGAAAAAATACCCGGCAGTCCCGGATGGAAACTGCAGTTTTTCCTTTAAAACTCTTCTTGTTCGCTCTTTCTCGTGTTCTTTTCACATTTTCAAAACTTTGCCTCGTTTCGGAAACCACTCACTTACCTTGCCTCTTCTGTAATGGGTTGAGAGCCCAGCGCGGTTGTTTTCTTTGAGAAAGAGATGAAATCGGCTCTCTTGTGGATCGAAAAGTTGTGTTCCGTGGTTAGGTGATGTTTAGGGGGCTATCAAACATCCATTTTAGGCACTCCTCTGTAGGATATCCAAGTAGGCACTTTTGGTTTGCTTTTACATCAATTGTTTGCATTTTGTATTCAAAATTCAGTTATGAATGTTTTTGTCACAACCTTAAGCCATGCTAATAGTTTGTCATGCACAATATTCCTTGGGAGTTGTTATTTAGTCGTCTACCCCATTCTCTTGAGGATCGAGAAGTTGTGTTCCGTGGTTAGGTGATGTTTAGGGGGCGATTAAATATCCATTTTTGGCGCTCCTCTGTAGGATATCCGAGTAGACACTTTGGATTGCTTTTACATCAGTTGTTTGTATCTTGTATTAAAAATTCAGTTATGTATGTTTTTGTCACAACCTTAAGCTGTGCTAATAGTTTGTCATGCATAATATTCCTTGGGTTTATCCTATTTAGTCGTCTTCCCCATTCTCTTGAGGATCGAAAAGTTGTGTTCCGTGGTTAGGTGATGTTTAGGGAGCGATCAAACATCCATTTTAGGCGCTCCTCTGTAGTATATCCGAGTAGGCACTTTTGGTTTGCTTTTACATCAATTGTTTGCATTTTGTATTAAAAATTCAGTTATGTATGTTTTTGCCACAACCTTAAGTCATACTAATAGTTTGTCATGCATAATATTCCTTGGGATATGTTATTTAGTCGTCTTCCCCATTCTCTTGAGGATCGAAAAGTTGTGTTCCGTGGTTAGGTGATGTTTAGGGAGCGATCAAATATCCATTTTAGGCGCTCCTCTGTAGGATATCCGAGTAGGCACTTTTGGTTTGCTTTTACATCAATTGTTTGCATTTTGTATTAAAAATTCAGTTATGCATATTTTTGTCACAATCTTAAGCCATGCTAATAGTTTGTCATGCATAATATTCCTTGGGAGTTCTTCGCCATTCTTCTTGGAGGAGTTCTTCATTTAACGTCTTCCCCATTGTCTTGAGGATCGAAAAGTTGTGTTCCGTGGTTAGGTGATGTCTAGGGAGCCATCAAATATCCATTTTAGGCGCTCCGTGTAGGCTATATTTTAACTCTTTGTCTTCCAAAATCTAATTAGATGCGTATTGTACTTTGATTGTTGTAATCGCAGATTTAAATTCCTTAAAAGACTAGGCAATTACTTTGATTAGTAACCAAAACAAGTTGTTACGATCTCGGTAAAATCCTGTCTAAATAGTTTGAATGAAACATTGTATCATATGCGTTTTGAGGGTAAAGTATGCATTGTCCCCTTAGTCCTAAAGTTCAATTATATGCTTAACCAAGAATAAAGAGTAATTTATCACAAACTGCCGGAAATTCTTTTTGCACTGCGTGATTGAAGAAAGACCCCCGTTATATTGTTAAAAAGATACTATATTGTTATTCTAGGTTATATTGTATTACATGTCTACGAATAACACACTTCATTTTTCATTGTACCAATGTATCTCAATTC
>BGPR01012266.1:35395-45605 GCA_013235015.1 Araneus ventricosus
CAATGTTAGTGCAAAATGGGGAAAACGTGGACTTGGTTCCAATGTTATTGCAAAATGGGGAAAATGTGGACCTGGTTCCAGTGTTAGTGCAAAATGGGGAAAACTTGGACTTGGTTCCAATGTTAGTGCAAAATGGGTGAAAACTTGAACTTGTTTCACTTTAACACTAAACCTTTCATTTATGAGGTGCTGCAAATTTCGTTTAAAATAATAATTATAGTTTTAAAAACACGCTTTTTTATTAGTGTGATAAAATACTGAATATCATCTTTTGTTTTAAAAGTATTGTTACGAATCTTTAAATATCGCTTTCCTGTTATGTTAGTCATATAGAAAGAAAGAGGGATTTACATCGATTCGTATAGGATGGAAGCCAATGACATTGGTGACCACTTTGAGGATTTTTGCGACAAAATGAAGGTAATCGAATATGCTAGAATTTTGGTCCTATCTGATTTAGGGACGGTGTGATGGGGAACCTTCGAGAGAATTCTACATGACGTCACATCCTGTCGGAAAAGGGTATAAATACCGAGATATTCAGACGTCTAATAATCTTTCAGGAATCTTGTTCGCATTGCGAGTTGGTCAATTGTTAGACGCTGAGAGCTATTGTTATTGCTGCTTCTATTATTATTATCGATTTTCTGTCTGCTTGTGCTGCTAATTTGTACAAGTGCTGCTGTTCTTGTTATCTGTGTTTCGTGTTCCGGAATATTCGGGAATAAAGCGTTATTCTCCACTATCCTCCTTGTTGGACTGTTTTCATTGTACACACACCGGGCGATCTTCGGGAATAAAGCGTTATTCTCCATTATCCTCCTTGATGGACTGCTTTCACCGTACACACAACGGAATTTCTTCGTAACAATATGGAAGTTACCCGTATTTCTAGTTTGTAATTCTGCTCACTCGTTGCAATTCTGATATTTCGTATAACTGGAAGACACGTGATCTTCCAGATAACAGAAATTAAACCATTTAATTGTTTTTCTATTATCCATTAAAGTGAGGAAATGTCTAGCAGTACTCTGTAGGATAAATAGAGTGTAATATGTTTTTGTCTGTTTCTTAAAATGATTCTATTACAGTTATTGGTTTAAAAATGTTTAAACTTCTTATTTTACTTGCGAAGTTTTATTTCTGAAAATTAGTAAGGAAGAATGCACCTGCAATTAACAAATTACATAAAAGATATAAATTAGTTTTAGAATTAATTAGGAATTAATATCCAAAAAATAAAAACATGGAAGAAATTAGTCTTGTTTTAAAAAAATGAGCGCCTCAGATATTATAGATCATAATTATCATTTTTTGCAGTCGTCGATCAGCCTTTCGATAAATCGTTTTCTTAAAATAACAACACTCATAACATAGAGAGCTAACATTTTTTGCTACACCTCAACCAAAAAATCCCGTGAATCAGTACCAGTTCAATAATACACCAAAACAGAATGGTGAATTTGATCTTTCTGTCAACTTCCTTTTTTTCATGTAACAACCAACCGATCGATTCCTTTCTAATTGGCAGTGGTTGTACGTTTGGTAAACCCCAAACATGCGCGTGATCCCCATTTTTAAAGGGAGGGGGCTTTCTCTCATTGCAGACGATCATTAGAACGGAATCATTATAGATTTCCTTTAAATTATTCACCCAGGTCAACCCCCCATCCCCATTCCTTCAAAACAAGAAAAACATTAGCTGCCCTCCCCCTCCTCCATACACCTGTTAGAAGTACCTGCGGAAGGAACACGCGCACAAGTCGATTATCGACTGCTTTTTGACTTCATTTCAGTTCACCCCCCTTGCCCCATCCTAAAGTAACTCTATGAAACGCTCGCTTAAAAACTTTTGAATAATTCAGACGGATTCTAGAATTGGATTATATGAGAACAACTTGCTTCATGGAGTGGCGCCTCTTTTTTCTTCTTCTACTTCTTCTTTATTTTTCTTTCTTCCCGTTCCTTTCTTTTCTTAAACAAAAACCAAGTTGTACCGCTTTTAGCAGAAATAAAAAGGACAGAAAGGCAGAAGATAAAAAGTAACTGATTTAGTTTCCGTGAGCGCTTTTTCAAGCACCGGTTTCTCCCTGGGTTGTTAAGACAAGCCCTGCCTTTAACCCACTGTCACAATATATTTTCAGCTTCAATAATGTAAACACATCCTTGGAGGGAAAAAAATTCTGCTGGAAGTTTACATTATTCATATTTCCCAGGAAGGCAAGAGTTCGATAACTATGAAACGAGGAAAACGTCTGAAAACTTGCATTGAGATGACTATGCACGTCAGTGAATTTCTCGCTGAGCAGTTTTAGGTTTAAAAACTTTGTATCTTTTCTTTCAAAACTGGTTAAGAAGCGAAAGGGATTAATGCAGTTGCAGATGTAATGTGTATCTAGAATTTTTATACCTGCATCACTCTGAATAAATTTATGTATTTCATATCTTCATGTTTATGTATTTTTCTATAAATGTTTTATGTATTATTTGTATATAACGTTAAGACGATGTTTGGAGGAGTAGACATTTTGAAGAGAATATACAGTCGTAGTAAATCAAGAAATTTCCTTATTATAGACGGAACATTCCACTTAAGGAGATAGGAGTAGTTTAACGTTTTAAATAGATATGTGATCCTTCAATCTAGGAGTACTCATGCAGTCGTAGTAAATCAAGAAAGTTCCTTATTGTAGACGGAACATTCCACTTGAAGAGATAAGAGTAGTTTAACGTTTTAAACAGATATGTGATCCTCCAATCCAGGGGTACCCATACAGTCGTAGTAAATCAAGAATTTTCCTTATTGTAGACGAAACATTTCACTTGAAGAGATAAGAGTAGTTTAACGTTATAAATAGATATGTTATCCTCCAATCCAGGGGTACCCATGCAGTCGTTGTAAATCAAGAATTTTCCTATTGTAGACGAAACATCTCACTTGAGGAGATAGAGTAGTTTAACGTTTTAAATAGATATGATCCTCCAACCAGGTATCCATGCAGTCGTAGTAAATCAAGAAATTTCCTTATTGTAGACTGAACATTCCACTTGAAGAGATAAGAGTAGTTTAACGTTATAAATAGATATGTTATCCTCCAATCCAGGGGTACCCATGCAGTCGTTGTAAATCAAGAATTTTCCTTATTGTAGACGAAACATTCCACTTGAGGAGATAAGAGTAGTTTAACGTTATAAATAGATATGTTATCCTCCAATCCAGGGTACCCATGCAGTCGTTGTAAATCAAATTTTCCTTATTGTAGACGAAACATTCCACTTGACAGGATAAGAGTAGTTTAACGTTATAAATGATATGTTGAACTCAACTTAGGGACCCACAAGTCGTTGTAAATCAAGAATTTTCTCTATTGTGACGAAACATTCCTAATTGAGGAGAAAGAGTAGTTTAACGTCTTTAAATAGATATGTGATCCTCCAACCAGGTATCTCATGCAGTCGTAGTAAATCAAGAATTTTCCCTTATTGTAGACGAAACATTTCACATTGGAAGAGACAAGATAGTTTAACGTTAAGTAAATAGATATGTGATCCTCCAACCAGTATCCATGCAGTCGTAGTAAATCAAGAAGATTCCTTATTGTAGACGACATTCCACTTGAAGAGATAAGAGTAGTTTAACGTTACTAAATAGATATGTTATCCCCAACCAGGGGTACCTAGTGCAATGTTGTAAATCAAGAATTTTCCTTATTGTAGACGAAACATTCCACTTGGAAGAGATAAGAGTAAGTTTAACGTTATAAATAGATATGTGATCCTCCAACCAGGACCATACAGTCGTAGAAAATCAAGAATTTTCCTTATTGTATTTGAAACATTCCACTTGAGGAGATAAGAGGTTTAACGTTATAAATAGATATGTGATCCTCCAACCAGGGTATCCATGCAGTCGTAGTAAATCAAGAATTTCTCTTTTGTAGACGAAACATTTACTTGAAGAGATAAGAGTAGTTTAACGTTTTAAATAGATATGTGATCCTCCAATCCAGGGGTATCCATGCAGTCGTAGTAAATCAAGAAATTTCCTTATTGTAGACTGAACATTCCACTTGAAGAGATAAGAGTAGTTTAACGTTATAAATAGATATGTTATCCTCCAATCCAGAATGCAGTCGTTAAATCAAGAATTTTCCTTATTGTAGACGAAACATTCCACTTGAGGAGATAAGAGTAGTTTAACGTTATAAATAGATATGTTATCCTCCAATCCAGGGGTACCATGCAGTCGTTGTAAATCAAGAATTTTCCTTATTGTAGACGAAACATTCCACTTGAAGAGATAAGAGTAGTTTAACGTTATAAATAGAATGTTATCTCCTCCAGGGTACCCATGCAGTCGTGTAAATCAAGAATTTTCCTTATTGTAGACGAAACATTCCACTTGAGGAGATAAGAGTAGTTTAACGTTTTAAATAGATATGTGATCCTCCAATCCAGGGGTATCCATGCAGTCGTAGTAAATCAAGAATTTTCCTTATTGAAGAACATTCCACTTGAAGAGATAAGAGTAGTTTAACGTTATAAATAGATATGTTATCCTCCAATCCAGGGGTACCCATGCAGTCGTTGTAAATCAAGAATTTTCCTTATTGTAGACGAAACATTCCACTTGAGGAGATAAGAGTAGTTTAACGTTTTAAATAGATATGTGATCCTCCAATCCAGGGGTATCCATGCAGTCGTAGTAAATCAAGAAATTTCCTTATTGTAGACTGAAACATTCCACTTGGAGGAGATAAGAGTAGTTTAACGTTATAAATAGATATGATGATCCTCCAACCGTAGTACCATACAGTCGTAGTAAATCAAGAATTTTCCTTATTGTAGACGAAACATTTCACTTGAAGAGATAAGAGTAGTTTAACGTTATAAATAGATATGTTATCCTCCAATCCAGGGGTACCCATGCAGTCGTTGTAAATCAAGAATTTTCCTTATTGTAGACGAAACATTCCATTTTGAGGAGATAAGAGTAGTTTAACGTTATAAATAGATATGTGATCCTCCAATCCAGGGGTACCCATACAGTCGTAGTAAATCAAGAATTTTCCTTATTGTAGACGAAACATTTCACTTGAAGAGATAAGAGTAGTTTAACGTTATAAATAGATATGTTATCCTCCAATCCAGGGTACCATGCAGTCGTTGTAAATCAAGAATTTTCCTTATTGTAGACGAAACATTCCACTTGAGGAGATAAGAGTAGTTTAACGTTTTAAATAGATATGTGATCCTCCAATCCAGGGGTATCCATGCAGTCGTAGTAAATCAAGAAATTTCCTTATTGTAGACTGAACATTCCACTTGAAGAGATAAGAGTAGTTTAACGTTTTAAATAGATATGTGATCCTCCAATCCAGGGTATCCATGCAGTCGTAGTAAAATTTCCTTATTGTAGACGAAACATTCCACTTGAAGAGATAAGAGTAGTTTAACGTTTTAAATAGATATGTGATCCTCCAATCCAGGGATACCCATGCAATCGTAGTAAATCAAGAAATTTCCTTATTGTAGACTGAACATTCCACTTGAAGAGATAAGAATAGTTTAACGTTTTAAATAGATATGTGATCCTCCAATCCAGGAATACCCATGCAGTCGTAGTAAATCAAGAAATTTCCTTATTGTAGACGGAACATTCCACTTGAAGAGATAAGAGTAGTTTAACGTTTTAAATATATATGCTATTAGAGCTAGAGCGATAAAATTTGGTATGTGATCTTTACACGTAATTTGCAGGTTTCTGTCAAATTTTGGACAAAATCCGTCTACGGGAAGTCTGTCTGTCTGTCGGTGTTCAAGTGAGCACGATAACTCAAAAACTTAAATAGCTAAATAGATAAAATTTGGTACACATTTCTTTCAGCAGAAATGTAGGTCCGTATAAAATTTTAAGCCAAATCCGTCAAAGGGTTGACTGTCTGTCGGACTGTAAAATCTCTTACTGGTAAAAATTATATCTCCTAAAAACTTTGGCTTAGATAACTAAAAATTGGTATGAAGGTTGCTAACATTAATTATAGATCTATGCCCAAATTTCGTTTCAATAGATTAAAAAAAGGCGTTCAAATTGCATATTCAATTTTTTTTAAACCGATTCTCCATGCGCATGCGTACTGGTAGCAATCTCTGTGCACGCGGAAGGATTACGTCACTTTGTCCTTGAGCCGGCAAGAGTGGAAGTATGTGATAGATGCGTTTTAATTGGTACGCATCTCTTTGAATTTGATCTTTTGCCTAAATATTTTACAATCTCTACAATCTACAATGAAAAACCTTCTGATAGTCATTGCATTCTGTGTTACAGTAGGTTCGAATTTTATATTTACGCAGGGGGAAGGAAAATGACAAATTTTTGAGAAGTATATGAGAAAATTCAGGGGAAGCCGCTCCCTCTGGTTTTTATTTTCACTGCACATCGTACCAATCTAACCCTTGAACCTTATTTATTTAATGGCTATTCCCCCCCCCCCCCTTGTGCCTGCGCTCTTAGCGGGAGCCAACTCGCCACCACCACCCTGAACTAAACTAAACGAGGGTGTAAAAAAATTGAAATTCTTGGAGCCTGATATCACACTGTCTGATCTCAAAGCAGCGGTACTCAGAAATTATTACCGTCAACCGATACAATCTTTCTATGATCCCATTCCTATTCTTTGTCACATTTCAGAATCCATTTGTGTCGCCCTCTGCTACCCCGGAGTCAAAGTGACAAATGGGAGTGAAAAATATAGAGGGAATCTTCTTTGTTTGTCGATAAGCTCTTGCATTGATTATTCACTTCTAGACTAGTATTCAAAAGAGCTTTTGGGAGTCAATAGAGCTTTCTCTAACATTTTCTTCCTTTTGGTTTCTATTTTAAAATCTTTGACGACTTTTTTTACTTTCTCGTCTACGAAGTATGCAAAGAGAAAGTATATTAATCGTCAAAAAATTCGAACTCGAGATGTTGACGAATCTCCACGTTTTAGACCTCCATGAGTCCGAAAAGCACAATTTTGGAATTATGTCTGTGTGTTTGTGAACACGACAACTCGAAAACTGTTAGAACTACGGAGATGAAATTTGGTATGTGATCTTTTCACATAATTTGTAGGTTTCTGTCACATTTTGGACAAAATTCATCTTCGGGAAGTCTGTCTGTATGTCCGTGTTCATGTGAACGCGATAACTCACAAACTTAAATAGCTAGGTGGATAAAATTTGGTACACATTTTTACTATTAGGAATGTACGTTGGTATCAAATCTTGCACCAAATCCGTCAAAGGATTGACTGTCTGTCTGTCTGCATAAGCGCATACTTTTGAACGCAATAACTTCTTAACAAAATTACTTTGCTAAATGAAATTTGGTATGTGGCCTTCTTACCTTAATGGTAGATGCGTGTCCAATTTTTGTGTCAATCGGTTAAAAAAAAGCCATTCAAATTGCAAATTTCGTTTTCTTTATCTTACACCCAGCCCTATTGATAATCACGCCGGCTTCTAATTCCACTTCCGCTTTGGACGACCTTCGGAAATCGTGGTATGACGTTTCGCTTATTTTTTTCCCACTGCGTTAGGGGTTCCTGTTCGTTTCACTGCCTTTTAGCTTATTTTTTTCTCTACATGTATTAGGAGTATGCGAGAAAATTTAGGGGAGACCACACCCGCTGGTTCAAATAAATTTTATTTATTTATTTATTGTATGTGAGCTAAGATAACTTAGTTTTATATATGCGTTCAACATAATTATAAGAAAATTCGAAACTGAAAGTAGTAGATTTCAGAGTGGTCTTTTAAAACACATTTGGACCAAACCAGAGATATTGTCTGATGCTTGTTCAAAAGATACTTGTATTACGTTTCTCGTCTGATTTAAATTCGCTGTTATTCGAAATTTTACGAAGCCTGGAACTTCTTAATAAGATGTGAAATTTGGTCTATGATTTGAATTTATTTTGTGCAAAACGAAAAATTGTGAAAAAAAGTTTTATTTTGCTGGCTTTTGTTGTTATACCATATATTTGTTCAATAAGTGAAGAAACTTTTTAAGGCTTGATTTTACTCAAGATTTAACTAGCGTACAAAGTATTTAATAAAAATAGCAATAAAAAATTCTCACTTTTCTTTAAAATCTTTGAACTTAAGTTAGTCAAATTATAAATGTTTATTGTTACATGTTGTATCAAAGTGTTATACAGTTTATTTATTAAATTATATGTAATTAGCATAATTTCAGAAATTACTTTAAATTAATTAATTTTTAATTATAATTATTTTTACATTATTAAAATTACTTATATTTAGTACTTACATTGCAGTCGGACTCCTCTATTTAACGAAGTCGCCAAACTGAAAAGTTCTCGTTATGGAAAAATCTGTTAACAAGAATAAAACAAAGCATTGTCCGGGAATACACTGTATTTTCACTTAAAAAATTATATTAAATTAATGAATTTTTTAATGGCCATTTATCGCATTTATTATAATAAGTAATTTTAAGCATGTTATTACCAATACGCGTTCTTAAATTTAATACTGATAAAGTCTGTTAATTTTGTTCAAGAGTTTTTTTGTTTGAAAAAAAAGTGTTTTCTCCTCATAATATTGCCCCTATCTTTGCAATGAACCAAAGCCCTTCAGGCGGTATTGTTTCAAAATGATTTAACATTTCATCATAATGAAGGTTTGCTGATTTCTGCATCATAACTATCGGCATCTACATCATCTTCGTCGAAATCGGTTGTATTGCTTTGTTTTATTTTTCACACTGTCCAAAATATCCACCCAGTAGTGTTTCCGAGGTTTCAGCTTCAGAATCAAGTGAAAGAAAATCATCAACCACACATCATTATATTTCTTTGATGCTGAAGCACTTTGTTTCTGACATTTTCCAGCTACAAGAACCGAAATTACCAGCACGTGACTCCTTGACTCAAATTCAACGAAAACGGGAGACTGAAGGGACACCGGAAAAACTCTTACTTGGTGAGAAAAGGGATACGGAAAGTTTTTCTGAGAAGTGGGATACTGGGGGGGGGGGATAAAGGTTGCACTTCCCTGGATGAAATGTGTAAAGGAATGACAAAGATTGCTCTCGGTGTGTTAGAAGAGACTGCAAATAAGTTTGTATTGATAACCATAAAATGTGTTAAAAGAAAGAATAAGTTTGAAATGTCTTAGAAATATTTGAGAGATACGGAGAAAAAAATATTGGATCACAAGAAAAGTTCACAAATAGAGAACGCACTGCTATTTGGAGGTGTTATTTATTGAAGAAATTCGCAATGCTCTTGTCCCAAGGAAAGTTCAAAAATAGAGACTACAAATAGAGGTCCAACTGTATTATAAAAAACTGTTACTCAAAAAATCTATTTCTCTGTCTCTCAATCTAATTTCTTTGTTCCTCAAATTTTAATGCAATCTCTATTTTACCGTTTAAATCCCCTACCTTGTGTCATTACTTAGATTTACTTTCGAAGACGCATCGTCTATCGTGTTGTCCTTCAACGTTACCAAGACTCAGGGCACACGTAGCCAAAAAAAACTCCCATTTCTTCTGAAAGACCCATCGGAGAAACGATCAACTGACCACTTAAGACGAAGGAAAGAGGAAGAAAATAGCATTGGTCATCTAACCCTGGACTGCTCCCATTACCCACCACTCAATAAGTTAATGAATCCTCCTCCCCACCCACTTACTCGCCCTGCCTCAATTGATTAACATGTCAGGTGAGCGAAGTTGCATTTCCAAGTTGGCAATGGTCTCGTTCGATAAATGGCAGACGACGTTTGCAGAATGACCCCTCCCCTTCCACCCCCACTCGTAGCAGAAGCCAATATGAAAACCATAAAAGCGGTCTTCAAAGTTGCTTTTGAAATGTTGCAGAAACCTCGGTGACGCGGTTTCTGAGCTTCCTGGTACATATTAGCTCTAATGGTGCGGATTTAAACCGAAACTTGTGCAGTCTAATATTTGCCGTATTTCCCGAAAATAAATGGGCTTTGGAAGATGTGTTATGTCAATAGCTGACTACCCTTTAGTAGTTGTGATCCGATTTTCTATGTCAGTTTTAGACTGATATTTGTTGGACTTTGGAGTACCAAATTTGTACCGGTGCCTAGATTGGTGGTCTTCAAGTGTTTTGAATGTTGTTTTGAAACCTGTGACGCGGTTTTGAGAGCAATGTAACTGAACGAAGTACAG
>BGPR01012267.1:0-45605 GCA_013235015.1 Araneus ventricosus
CCGGCGCATGCGCAAAAGCGCGGAAGGTTTCCGAATCCGTTGCTAAAGTATAACAACATATTTATTATAAAGATATCGATGATATTATGTGTTTAGAATAAGCTACTATTTCTGAATGCAATTTAGAGCATTACAAAATTTTCTAAAAATATTCCTGTTTCTAAACATACTCCTATAATGCCAGATTTTGTTCCCGCAGTTATTCTTACACCCTTATCTGTTTTCAGACTATGCAATGAAAAGAGTGTGTGATACAATATCAAAGGCAATCAAATAGACATATGGCAAATGCAAAACAAGCAAACATGACCAGAAGGTTATACGCACAGTACTTAAAAGGTGTTCTGTCAATACCTCATAAATTGGGCGGAGCAAGACTTCTCGCTTAGTAAAAATTGCTTAAAGAACCATACATCAACGACGCATAGTTTTTGAAGAAGAAAATCGCAAAAAATGTACAGTGAAACCTCTTCGAGCGGCCACCCCTCTTAACGGCCAATTTTTCGTGGCACGGATTTTTCGGCCCATAGACCTAATGTTAAAATAACCCCTCTGAACGGCCGCCGGGTGGGTTCGCCCATCCCATTTAACAAACGCATCGGTTAGAGATTTACTTTTTAAACTGAAAAACAAACTTGGAAAAAATGGTTTTTTCCCGAGAAGGGTAAAAAGTTAAAACATCACAAATTGTATCCCTTTTTCAAAAAATGTAAAAAAATATTAAATATAATATTATTTTCTCTTTAGATAAGTCTCAAATTTCATTTTAAATAAGATATACGTGTCAGACTTGTTTATATTAAGTATTATAGCAATTATCTTGTAATTGTAACGAAAACCCTTCTGAGCGGCCGATTTTTCGCGGAACGGAGGGGTGGCTGCTCAGAGAGGTTTCACTGTATAACTTCATATCCGATGCACCGAAAATTAACTATTGGATTCATGAGAAACTATGCAGTAAAAGCTTAACTAACCGGCATGCGCGGGAAACCCCGATTTCCGGATACCTGAAATGTCCGGGTAGTTAAGTGTGACTGGAAAAATGGGGGGGGGGGGATTGTAGGCTTTTTTTTAGATTTTTTCGGTCAAATAATTTATTTTTGTCACTTTGAAATGTGCATTAAATATAATTTTTAAGAATACTTCTGTATCTTCCATAACATTGCATTTACAAAACATATGAAGATTTTAATTTAACATTGATGATTTAAAAAAAAAGTTTGATCTGTAGCCGAATTTTTACCGAAATATATAGATTGTAAAAATATAAACGTATAAAAATAGCCGACAAAACTCAAAAATATTCTACTCAGCAGGCATAATAAAACTCTTTTACATGATCATAAACAAATCCCAGATTGAATATCAAAACTAATTATCTTTTGAAAAATCGCAAGGGTTATTGCGCAATACGCACGCCTACAATTCTCCCGCACTTGATATTATTACGTAATCGGAATCAACATATACCAGTATTCGGAGAGTAAATAAATAAAGGAAAAGAAAGAGACTTACCAATCTGGAGTAACCCCCATGAGCTTTTTTTTGGGGGGGGGATGTCGATTTCGTTTTTAGGTCTCATTTTTCGGCGAAAAGTGAGACTTTTTAATTTTTTTAGGGGGTTCTCACTTTTGCTTTTGACCCCCCCCCATAAAACAAGGCTTTGTACGTCACAGTACTATCCCAGATAGCAATTTTAGTTTGCAGCAAGCTTGCCACAAATTTGTCATGACAAGAGTGCAAGTTTGCGACAAATTTGTCGCGACAAGAGTGCAAGCTTGCAGTAAGCTTGCAGCAAGTTAACGAAAGCTCCGAAGTCACCATGAAACGAACTTGCAGCAAGTTTGCCGTGTCAAACTCATTGCAAATTATAGCAAAAACAGAACACGAACACAACCCAGGATAGAACTCGCGACCTCCCGGTTCCGAAGCGGAGACGCTACCATTGAGCCAGTTGAACTCTGTGAGTAGAAGATAGATTCCGCTAATACATCGTTCGATTCGATTCGTATACGATTTATTTTTAACTATTTTCTGGATTTCATTAATTTTTTGAGTTGAGAATATGATTTGAAGTCAAAGAGAGAGCGATTTTCGCTAATAACTACTTTTTGCTAGTAGAATAAATTATGAAATTAGAGTTAAAAGTAATTACTTTAAAATGGGACAAAATGTCTAGTTATTATTGTTCAACAAACACTGACTGTTTTTTAGATTTAATTTTGTTTATAAACGTTAAAATTTCAACATTAAGAAAAAGGCGACATAGTTTTCTTTAAAGTGAGAGTGATATATTTAGTAAAAAGATGGAAAATGTTTCAAAAAAATTTTTTATAAAAAAGTTATTTTTTTCACAAATTATCATTGATTTATTGAATTAATAAAAAAGAATTACGGTCTAGGAGATGCTATTAAAAATCGGATGTTTTTTAAAACAGAGACAAAGATAATTATCTCTTTATTGTGCTATCTTTGCAGGAAGCTTGTTTTGCAAAATTGCAGCAAGTTTGATTTGCAAAGAGGTGGCGCTACTTGTCACATCGAACTTGCTACAAGTTCGATTCAAGTTTGACGCGTCAAATTTTGCCATGACAAGTCAAAATCAAACTTGCTGCAAACTTACGTGCTATCTGGGATATTGCTTTTTTTTTTTCCTTCTACGTCCCTCCGTGCGAAGCGGACGTTGCATTCCAGAAATAAATTGTCCGCGTGAATGGAACGGCGTGAGCGCTTGCTTGCTAAATTTTGGCGCGCGAATGTAAAATTTTTAGAAAACTAATTTTCTGCTTTTTCCGGTTAGTTCAGCTTTCTAGATACTTGAATGCCGGATAATCGAGAATTTATTGTATAATGTCCTAGCTGTGCACACGTCCTGATCGCCAGATTTGACTCCTGCGGATTTTTTCCTTAAGGAAGTATCTGAAGAATCGATCAAACCCCTGTTACTACTGAAAGAGACTTAATTGCTTGTGTTATATGCTGCTTCCACTTTAGAAGATTCCTAGTAGCACAAATATATAATACAATATTTTTACCATACTGCTAAATATTCACGATAAATATCGTGGCGATATGGCACAATATCTTGTACTACTTGGATCGGCAAACTGTTACATTATCCGCGGGTAGCTATTGTACGGAGTGTACGTGCACACTTCGGCATGTGCAGTGGTCATTTTCAGCATCTTCCTATGTAAATGTTTCTTCCCGTTTAAAATAAGGTTTATTTGCACAGGATGTGACGTCATACTTTATCTTCCACTTTTGACGTAGACTTACGTCTCTCCATAGTGGTTTAATGGTCTGACGGGAAAGGAAAAAATTATGACGCTTTTCGCGCTAAAGTTAAACGCTTATAGATCCGCAACCAAATAACACAGAGAGTTGGTTTTAGTTTCATTTAACAGAGAAAGGTGGTCATTGAAGATTGCAAAGAGAATTTTAGTATTTGGAATTACGGTTTAGTCACAGTTGAGCTGCAAAGTTGGTGAAAATCATGAAAAATTTTGATGACGTCACAGCGACCAACGCGCGCGCACGCAGACTAAGGCAATTCATTCATCGATCGCGCGAAATATTACTCAGGAATTGTTGAATTGCGTCGAATTAAGTGCTAAAGTTAAACGCTTATAGCTCCGCAACCAAATAACATAAATAGTTGGTTTTAGTTTCATTTAACAGAGAAAGGTAGACATTGAAGGTTGCAAACATAATTTTAGAATTTGTAGTTGCGGTTTAATCATAATCAAGTCACAAAGTTGGTGAAAATCAGGAAGAATTTTACGTAGATAGAGTCACATAGTCACACTAGACTAATAGTCACTATAGTCTATGGAGTTAATAGTCACATACAACTACTGTAGTCACAGCTGAGTAAAGTAAGTAAGTCTACGCCCCTCAATCCCAGCGACCGTTTCGCAGAGACAGCCTCGCTCCGATTTTTTTCCCCTCTAAAACTATATGTCAAAGAAGTATGGTTCTTTGGTTAAGGTTCATGCATTTCAAGCGATTGCTCTCTTCTGCAGAGTTAATGCCGTCTTGATGGAACATTCTAACTAAAATCTGAAAGTTATTATTTGAAGGAAAATTTAGATTGCTAATAATGTTACAGTTTCTTGGTTGAACGTTTTGAAACCTAAAATCATTCCTTTAATCAGTAGAGTTCTGCAGGAAGTAGGAAAATGATGGATTTCTCAAAGTTCCAAAGATGGACGATGAGTTGATCGTTCTAATCTGTTGAATGACTCGATGGTTCAGCTGGAGGACCAGATTGCAATCCCTCTGATGTTACTGATGGAAGAAAAACGAATATTATTGCTTTCTATGCCATTTTTCGGAATTACAAGATAATGTTACAGTTTCTTGGTTGTATGATTTGAAATCTAAAATCATTCCTTTAATCAGTAGAGTTCTGCAGGAAGTAGGAAAATGATGGATTTTTCAAAGTTCCAAAGATGGACAATGAGTTGATCGTTCTAATCTGTTGGTATCTGTTGAATGACTCGATGGTTCAGCTGGAGGACCAGATTGGAATCCCAATGATGTTACTGATGGAAGAAAAACGAATATTATTGTTTTCTATGCCATTTTTCGAAATTACAAAATCAAAGCAAAGTTTTCAAAGTGAACCGCTATAAGTATACTTAGCGTAAAAGCAAATATTCCATATTCCAATTGGAATAGATTGTAAATGTAATATTTCATATTCTAATTAGAATAGATTCAAAAATATCTTTTTCAGATTTAGGGAGTTCAAATAATAGAAACTGATCATAGCCTCATGATCTAATTTTTTAATGATGACAGTATTTACTCGATGTATACAGGGTTCCCACTTATGTCCATTCCCCCCCCCCCCTTAACTTCTAAACGGTGACAGCTTAGGCCATAAAGTTGGTGTCTAGATATAGTAAAAAAGGCTATGCGCTACTCGATGAGACAACTTACAACGCCATCTATCGGTAAATTTTGGAATTAGCAGTCCTATCTCGTAAACGGTGAAAGATACGAGAAAAAAGTCAATTAGAAAGTTGTCGAGCACTCTCGATTTAGTACGAAAAGATACCTTGCGCACATTAATACTCAAAACAAAATGTAAAAAATAAACATTTGTTTGATTGTGATTTTCAACACTATGGCGTCGTGAAACGCGATCGAAGTGAGAAATCCAGTCCAGAGTGCAAATGTGTATAGTGGCTAACGGAGAACATTTTGAGCAATATAAATAAATGATCCAGAAGACAGGGACGTGTCTCAGTTTTTTTCTTCCACTCTTTATGACATGGCAACTTTCGAAATCGTAACCAAACAAATGTTCATTTTTTGCATTCTGTTTTGAAATGTGTGAAATGGTGCGAAAGGCATCTTTTCGTACTAAATCGAGAGTGCGCTACAACTTTCTAATTGACTTTTTTCTCGTATCTTTCACCGTTTACGAGATAGGATCGCTAATTTCAACATTTGCCGATAGATGGCGTTGTAAGTTGTCTCATCGAGTAGCGCATAGCCTTTTTACTATACCTAGACACCAACTTTACGGCCTAAGCTGTCACCGTTTAGAAGTTAAGACGGGTGGAACGAATATAAGTGGGGACCTTGTATTTCGTACACAAGAAAGTAAAAAGGATATTGTTAAAAAAGATTCTATAAGAAGTTAATGCATAATATTCTACTTTTAAATTTATGAGGAAGAACAGTAATTACAGTTTTATAAATTGGTACTAAGATATTAAGAACTGTAATAAATAATCATGCATTTTATGCAGCAGTTTATAGTAAAAAAAGTTACTTACGAAGAGATTCGGGCCTGACCGAACCTTCATGGGTTTCTCTGGGGCTGTCCCTAGGAACGAGACCTAGGAGGCCCTTCATGTATGGAATGCCACGTTCACCTCTAGAGGGAACATTTAATAAAAAGGTTAAAGTGCTCATAGTATTTAAATGTATTTTATATTACTTTCAAACTAATTGTTACAAAAATCTAATGATAATTTTAAAGATAAGTTTTAAAGTCGAAAATGTTTCTAGATGGATGGATGTTGGAAACCTCTACAAAACCGACGGAAGTGTTCTCCTCTCAACTTTTTTGCATGCTTACGCAATATCAGGCTCATTACTAATATAATAGCCCAGATCTGTCTCTCGGTAACGCACTGACGTCGCCAACAATAAAACTCGCTCCATAGCACTGCGAGACGTCAAACAGCATTATTTCATTGTTAGAGAACCTAAATTTCAGTAATTTTAAATTTAAAAGAGTAATTGTCTTTCTAATTTCAAATTGAATAGCTCTAAAATAGTGAAATAAAATTTTCTATCGACTGATGTAAAATTTATCTCGCTATGATCAATAGTTCCCGAGACATTTTAAATTATATTAATCATATATTTGAAATTAATTTCCTTTTTTTAATAGAAAGTAGTTAGTGGTATATTATGCGCGTGATATAGTTTGGACACCACGATGCATCTGATTATTTATTGCAATCGTGATGATATAATTTGATAATATTTTTTGGCAACGTTTTGATAAGCAGAGAAGTGCTTTGTTTTGATTAGAATTTAGAAAAAGAATTCCTTTTAAATTTTGATTTACGTTTGACAAACTGAGAATTTCATGGTTATTAAATTAAAATAAAATTGTTAAACAACGAAAAATACTTCCCATGGAATGTTATTTATTAAGAGGTTTTTTGAATAAAGAAATATGTAAATAAAAAAATATTTCCTTTCATAAAACATATGTTTATTTTATTTGTTTTAATCAATTTTTATACATTTCTCTCGCATATATATCTATTTAAACAGTCAAATTCGGCGGGAAATCTCTCGAATGAAGAGGCAATTTGCACCCGTCATACCATGACTGGTGATTTCTTAGTAGTATATATCTTCGTAGCATAAGAAAAAGAATCGAGTATGAATTTTAGATTTCTTCCCTTTGCCCAATTGGGTCAAAAGTTTGATACAGACCTGTAATTTTGGTGTCAAGACAAGATACAAAATTTCACTCATCTAGCTAGTTACAGGAGCCGCGGTGGCTAATTGGTAAAGTTTCGGCTTTGGAGCCGGAGTGGCTCCAGGCCCAAAACCCGGTTCCGCTGAGGATCCGCGGTGTATGGGGCCTGTTTCACGTTAAATCATACGTAGTGGCCAAACGTCCTCCCGCTGATGTGGTACAACACATCCCACCCCGACCCAGCCTACCCTACTGCGTTTAAGGCATTAAAGAATCGGAGGAGAAAAAAACCGACCAGCAGCAGCAGCAGGAGGAGGACGCAAGCCCCACTCGCATTTATTAAAAATTTTTCCTCACGTGCACATACTACACCCAGCAAAATGGATGGAAATTAAATACGTATAAACATATATAAAAATCTCACATCACAAGGGCTCACCCGGACAAGGAGACAATACAAATAACAGCATATGGAGTGAAAGTTATTTACTAATAAAAATTTACCATGGCCGGGGAGAAACAAAACACATTCCCAATTTTAATTATCAATGGCATTCCACCCATAAAATATAATGTGTCAGATGCATCGCAAATACACACAAAAAGACAACCCAAAACCACACTCAAAACAGACACAGACAAATTATATCGAACCAAAAATCGAACAACACACACACAAACTCTGCACACAAAATGAATTGGCAATCAATTTTTCCTTCCGCTTTTTTTTTAAAAAAATATAAAAATTAATTACCCACACAACTAATCAGGTAAAACTTTAAAAATGTCACTACTCTATTACCAAGCATGCACTGGGTGCTGGTGTGGTGCGGAAGTTTCGAGAGGTGGGTGACAGCTCAGGTGTCGTCCTCGTCATCTGACCAAGGTTCAGAATTACGAGGTCGTTCCAAAATAGCCTCGTGTTGCTTCAAAACTGGACGTTAATATAGCTAAACTAAACCAAACGCTAGCTAGTTACTTTCTTAAATTATCGTGTTCACGCACACGTGAATACACTAGACAGACCGACATTCACTCAGTCCTTTGATGGATTTGTCAGAACATTTGAAGCAAATCTGCAATTCTGATTATAAGACAATATGCCAAATTTCCCCCGGCCAGATCATTGCGTTTGCACTTATCGTGTTCACATATGCATAGACGAAGAGACAGGCAGCTTTCCTATTGATGAATTTCCTCCAAAATTTGATGCAAATCTGCAATTCTGATGATAAGACAAAATGCCAAATTTCCCCCGGCCAGATCATTGCGTTTGCACTTATCGTGTTCACATATGCATAGTCGAAGAGACAGGCAGCTTTCCTATTGATGAATTTCCTTCAAAATTTGATGCAAATCTGTAGTTCTGATGATAAGACAAAATGCCAAATTTCCCCCGGCCAGATCATTGCGTTTCCACTTATCGTGTTCACATATGCATAGACGAAGAGACAGGCAGCTTTCCTATTGATGAATTTCCTCCAAATTGTGATAATCCACAATTTTAATGTAACGTCCACGTACTAAATTTCATGCGTCTATCTCGTTCTATTCTTTGAGCCATCGTGTTTAGAGACACATAAATCCAAAATGTGTTTTTTGAACTCAAGGAAGTCTAAAACACGAAGATTAATCAAAATTTTGAGGTTGAATTGTTTGATGATTACTATACTTTCTCTTTGTATACGAGAATGTGAAAATGTACGCCAGTCGACAACTAAATACCAGCGGGAGTGGTCTCCCCTAAACTTTCTCATATACTCCCAACACATGTAGAGAAAAAATAAGCTAAAAGGCAGTAAAACGAACAAGCATCTCTAACGCAGTGAAGAAAAAAAATAAGCGAAACGTCTTACCCCGATTTCCGAAGGTCGTCCAACCCGGAAGTGGAATTAGAAGCCGGCGTGATTACCAATAGGGCTGGGTGTAATTGTAAAGAAAACGAAATTTGCAATTTGAACGCCTTTTTTTTAACCGATTGACACAAAAATTGGACACAAATCTACAATTGAAGTTAGAAGGCCACATACCAAATTTCATTTATCTAAGTAATTTTGTTAAGAAGTTATGGCGTTCTAAAGTATGCGATTATATACAGACCGACAGACGGTCAATCCTTTGACGGATTTGGCCCAAAATTTTATACGAACCTACATTTCTGATGACAAAACTGTGTACCACATTTTATCCATCTAGCTATTTAAGTTTTTGAGTTATATAGTTTACATGAACTCGGACAGACAGACAGACTTCCCGTAGTCGGATTTTATCCAAAACTTGACAGAAACCTGCAAATTATGTGAAGATCACATACCAAATTTCATCCCTGTAGCTTTAATAGTTTTTGAGTTATCGTGTTCACAGACAAACAGACAAAATTCAAAAATTGTGTTTTCCGGACTCGGGGAGGTCTAAAACGTGGAGATTCGCCAAAATCTCAAGTTCGAATTTTTTTAACGATTACAATACTTTCTCTTTGTATACGAGAAGTTTTGGTTAGTTTAGTTATATTAACGTCCCGTTTTGAGGCAACACGAGGGTTATTTTAGAACGGACCTCGTAATTTTGAACTGCAGTCAGATGACGAGGACGACACCTGAGCTGGCACTCCCTCTCCAAACTTCCACGCCACACCAACGGGAGGATGTTTGGACACTACGTATGATTTAGCTTGCAACAGACCCCATACACGGCGGATCTTCAGTGGAATCGAGTTTTGAACCTGGATCCCTCTAGGGCCGAGACCTTACCACTAGGCCACCGTGGCCTTCGTTTACGAGAAAGTAATTACAAAAAATTATTTTGGATGAAATCAATTTTTCATTTCTAAAATAGACAGAAAGATCGATATCAATTGCATATTAAATAACATCATGCAATTAATGGATTACGTTTCAGCATTAATACTTATGGTATTAGCTTCTTCTAAGTTAGATACTAAATTATGGATGTATTTCTTCTAGTTCATAATAACATGGTTTTTGGCGCTAGAAGAGCCCACCTACCTGAAATCCCTCTCGGATTCCGGCTCACCCTCCGCCTTTGTTGTCTCCAGGAGGATGGTGGACATCTTTTCCAGGAATTCCGATTGTTCCGAAGGGTTCGGGGAGGAAACTGTGGGCTCCTGGGTCTGAATTGCGTGGAGGAATGAATTTAGTTATTTGATAATCCTTAAAACTTGATCTTTTTTAAAATTAATTTTTGTTCTCCTGAGAAATAGTTCGAATTTTTATTCATAGATGGAGTTACTGGATAGCTTCTAGATCGTTGATTGTTTTGTATCTATAGCAGGGTTGCTATATTGGCCTTTTTAAGGCCAAATATTCGAAATTTGGCCTTTTTTCAAAGCGGTTGGCCTTGCGAATTTTCAGTTGGCCTTAAATTCATTTTTGGCGTTTTTTTGGCTTTATTTTCATTCGTGATTTTTAGAACTGCTTTTGATAGCTATTCTACTTGTTTTTCATAAAATTCTTACATTCTAAAATAATATTTCGAACTGCTCAATGTATTCGATCTGAATATTAGGTGAATAATATAGAAACTAATAAAAGAGCATTCTTGAAAATTTTATCGTTTATTAGAAACGCTTATTACGAATCTGAAATTTTATTTATATTAATGGAATAAACCTTTTATACTGTTTATTATTTATTTTTAGTACGGAATCGCTTTTCATTCATTATGACCAAACTAAAAAATAACCTTGCATACTTTTGTTCACTCATGAGATAATATGCTATGTTCAGATATTTCGTTTAACCATCACTTTTCATTGTAAAGCTGTTTATGAAGTGGTTAAAATTTTTTTCTTCAATATTGTTTCATTAATAGAGTATTGATCATACGTCATTCTGAAGTGATTCGTTTTTATAAAATAAAGCATTTTCTAATCGTAAATTTAGCGAAAAATATGTACTTGAATCAGTTTTTCAAATTTGGCCTTTTTTGGCCTTATTTTTAAGAATGTTTGGCCTTATTTTGTCATTTTGATCTGGCAACCCTGATCTATAGCGTCATTTTTCTGCTTGGCTTGCTTCTGAAAGAAGGAAAATTTTTATCTCTTTCTTCGGATTATGGATTGGAAAAATTTTGGATTTATGTTCTTTATTTGGTGGCTGGACAAGATTCAGACCACAGCAAGGAATAAATTTTGACTTTTTGTCATTCCTTTCCACAGAAAATCTTGTTCCTTTTTGAACTAAAAATGGCGTGTGGTTTCTGATGAGTGAGCCATTTTAGTTCCTTTTCATTTTGAATAATTTCTTAACAAATTGTTCTAAGTATTGGTAAACTTTTGGTTTTTCTATAGTTCTTGTTGTACTTTTTAAAAAATTTCTGTTGAAGCAATTACTTTTTGCTGCTGCGCTTGCACGCAAAAACGTCTATTGTTTTCATTATTTTCATTTTATCATTGTTTTCTTTTAATTTATTTTCTTTTAATTTAAATTTCTATTATTTATTTAGTTATTTGATCTTTTTTTGATTGGTTATTTATTTAGTATTACAGAATCGTAAAGCATAAGTGTACTGAGTTCTGCTACAGTTGCATAACAGGAATCTGACAAATACATAGGGTGATTATAATTAAAGTTGCACTTCCTGTGAAACAAGAACCACCGGTCAGAATAAACTGATATTTTATCTGAGTATACGTAAAGCAATGGGAATATGTTTTAGGAAAGAAAAATAATAGTTCGAAAGTTGGCCGATAGATGGCGCTGTACTCGTGATACGATTCTAAAAAACGATTGCTTTAAAAGATATGCTAATTTTAAGATGCTAATTAAAAGACGTGACATGCGCTCCGCGCATTACACTTGTGATAAAAAGGCGGGAAACATGCAGTTCTTGTCATTCTGCGTCCGAGAGGGTAGTCATGACTCTAGTATTGAAAGATCGGGATCTGTTTGAGAAGTGTTTTTAGCAGTGCCGCCACGATCACCTGACCTGAACCCTTGCGATTTCTGTCTGTGGGGTGCTCAATATTCCTTGCTGATTTCTAATAAGGTCAGAATTATTAGAATTTTGTCAGGAGTCGAAGATTGTGTCCTCCAGAGGCTGTGCGCTTCGTCCAGCCACCCCACCACTGTCTCAGATTCCTTGCCTACTTCTACACTGACGCGCGTTAATTCAGGACACTCTACTGCAAAGTCAAGTTTTAGCAAGATTCATCAGATCGGAGATAAGCCCCCTTCGGGGGAAAGGGCTAGGCACCCCATCAACTATCTCCTATAACATTTGCAATTGAATCTCAGTGTATGTTCAGTGTCGGGCGTTGCCCCTCTCACTCCTGTTCTATTCAACCGAATATCTGCTGTTTTTAAATATGATGCCGGTTTTAACCTGTTAATGTTTAATAAACTGTTTGTTCTTCTATCTGCAATGTTCTTGAGTTGAAACTAAATCCTACATTGTCGGTGGCGGAGGAGTTGACATTGATCAAACGCGCCAAATCCATCACTAGCAGGGGTGATTGTGGCTTCATGAAAAAATACCTGAAATTTTAGCAGGAAAATTATGCGTATGGAACGGATATGTATTCATTCATTACATCGCAGATTCAACTTTTGCATGCAATTTTCAATATGCTTTTTTTCACATAAGAAATTGATTTAATTTATTTTGTCTTAGTTCATGAGTTTTCAATAACATTCTATAACACACATGAAAAGAAACCATCAAAATTGATAACAAAACAATATTAAAAATATAATAACATTTTGCATGAATAGCATTAATTAATATATAAGATCTTCAAGGAAAAACGCGCAATTTAGATTTGGGTTCCAAATGTCATAAAAGATGTTAGGAATCAGTGGCGGCTCGGAAACGACGAGGTCTGCAAGATAATATTTATCAAGATAATACAATTTTAAAAGGCATATTTCAGTAGACCACATATTTTTAATTTCCAAGCCAGATATGAAATTTCCTGCTTCTCAAGCAAATTAAATAACCAGCATATGACATTTACTACTAGTTTTACTAACACAAAGTTAAGTGAATGTTGATGTGACGATTCTGCTGACGGAAAAAAAGTCAAAGCTCCACATACACACTTCCCTCCTCGCCCACTTCACGCACTAACACTTGTGGCGGTTCACCACCAGCGCGGAAGAATACAGCAACAGCGCGGATGGATACAACACCGCGGATGAAGACGGAGTAAACCGGTTCTCGCAGAGAACGGGTGGAACGAGACGAAAAACATTCTGCCTTGCCGACGCGAACGTGTCAGCTGCTATGAGCTATCCAGCAAAGCGAACTATCCAAACTGTAAATATTAACGCTAAATTGTAAATATTATCATCTTATGTAATGCTGTTTAAATATATCGTTATTCACGAAATTACTTCTTCTTATTTGGGTAATAAAAACCCAATACACTCTTTCAAAAATGAATATCCTCTTTCTTCTTCAAATAAATCTAGCCTTCTATCGAGAGAAAGCAAATAATCAATCAACCAGATGTGTTTCTGTCGACGCAACACAAACCGAAACTAAAACCCATAAGCAGCCAACGAGATTGCCACTTTGTGTGGAAATGAGGAAAAAAAGAAAAATATATTAAAATGAGTATCTTTTTCTCTAGTCCAGGTTGGCTCCGTGCCAGCAGAGCTGCTTGGTCTTGCAGCCCATAGCCCGTCTAAGGTAAAGGCAGAAAGGGTTGCTTTTTCCCTCCGGAGTTTCTGTGCTGTGAATGGAGTTCGGAGGGCAGAGTATTTTGCAGCTCAGACCTGCGTCTCTCTTCGTTTGGATTCATTTTATGCCTTTTTTCAATTTTTCATTACTTTATTTTGCATTTTCGTAAGTCATTGAACTCTGAGAGGGGAAAAGTAAGCAATTAAGATTAAAACAAGAATACAAGTTTAAAAAATAATTTCAAGGGGTGCTGCAGCTCCGTAGCCCTAATGGACGAGCCGCCACTGTTAGGCATGCAACATTAACATAAAAAGTTCATTGATTTAATCTTTGAAATTGTTGGACCAAGTTATTAACATAAAAAGTTCATTGATTTAATCTTTGAAATTGTTGGACCAAGTTATTAACATAAAAAGTTCATTGATTTAATCTTTGAAATCGTTGGACCAAGTTATTAACATAAAAAGTTCATTGATTTAATCTTTGAAATTGTTGGACCAAGTTGTTAACATAAAAAGTTCATTGATTTAATCTTTGAAATTGTTGGACCAAGTTACCATGGCTGTTCTACCAAGCACCATCTCTGCCACCTGTGCCATGCTGAGCAGTTTCTCTCTCAGCATTTTCCTTTTCTTCTCTTCCTCGTCTAAAGCCTTCTTGTAACTCACTTGATCCGACGCAATCAGTCCCAGCTCTTCCTTCAAGTCTTTCTTGTGAAATACCTGCCAGAAAAGCGAACAGTACGTTTGAAATCATACAATCTGCATTGCCATGAAATCAGATATTTGTGTGTGTCTGGAGTATGTTTTAAAATAGGTAAATGTGGAGTCTACTGTGCCGACTTACTTCGTTCCCCTTAGGATCGCCAACTCTTGCCGCCAAGAACGGAGATGAGAGAACATTTGTTTCGGTTCAGGGTTGCCAGATAAAATAGCAAAATAAGGCCAAACCTTCTCAAAAATAAGGCCAAATTTGACAAATTGATTGAAAACACCATCTGCTATTAGAAAAAAGGGTATCCTTCATGAAAACGAATACCACTTTATAGGCACATGTTCAATGCTCTATTATTAAATTAAAATTTAAGTGAAAGAAATTTAAAACGTCATTGTTCTATTCAGGAGCTATTTTGTTTGACAGCTCATTATATATCATTTGAAATGCGTAATATCAAAAATTTATTAAAAAAACAATAGAATAAGTAGTTAAAAATTGTTCTAAAAGTCGTTAACGAAAATAAGGCCAAAAATGAAATAAAGGCCAAATGAAAATTCCTAATGCCAAGGTCTTTGAAAAAAGGCCAAATTTCCATAATTTGGCCTTAAAAAGGCCAATATGGCAACCCTGTTTTGGTTGCGCAATGATGTTTTTAACGAGTTTCATGCGCGCATGCGCGGAAATTGATCTTTTCATCGGTGTTTTGAGCATCACACTATATTGCGCCTCGTTTCGATTGGGCTGTTTTGTTCATATTTTCGATGCGATTGGTCGATTCATTTGAATTTGAATAAAACTTCGTTTGGAATTCTTCGGTTTGAATATCGGTTCAGCACTGTATATGTTATTCTGTGTGTTTCGGTTCTCAATGAATGAGCGAAGCTACGAGTATTCCGCTGTGCTGAAAGCGAAGCCGCTGATGTTTTTTCAGTTAAAAAATTTGCCCGGTACACACTTGAAATGCCGCAGGCATTGCGTGCTCAATCTCTCCTTTTCAGGTGACGCATGCGCAAGAGAGCAATAAAAAGCGTACTGCACATCCAAAACAGTATTTGGCGACTGCAAATGAAATTACGCCAAGAAAAGTTGGCGAGAAGTAGGCCGGCACCGTAGACTCCAGGTTTACTTTAAAATACATTTACGTATGATGATAATAGAAGGAAAAAAAAAATATCGACGGGAGGCTGTCTCTGTGAAACGGCCGCTGGGATTGAGGGGCGTAGACTTGCTTACCTTACTGAATTGTGACTTTCTGTGCCTAAAGTTGTTCTATGTGACTATAACCTATGATTTATGACCTTCCCTTGTTAAATGAACCTAAAACCAATCAACTCAATTAAATCGATGGAAAGGGCAGCTCAATTAAATGAACAACTGTTAATAATAATTAATTAAAGCAAGTTAATTAATCGACTACTCAACTGTGACTAAAGTAGCTCTGTGTGACTTTGATCTATGACCTCTGCTCTACGACCTTTCTCTGTTAAATGAATTAATCTGAATGAATTAATTAATCTGAAATGAATTAATTATTACTCTGTTAAAATCCAGTTAATATACTGCCCAATACCGATGCGTGCGCGCGCATCGGTCGCTGTGACGTCATAAAAATTCTTCGTGATTTTCACCAACTTTACAGCTCGACTGTGACTAAACCGTAATACCAAGTTCTAAAATTCTCTTTGCAATCTTCAGTGTACATCTTTCTCTGTTAAATGGAACTAAAACCAACTCTCTATGTTATTTGGTTGCGGAGCTATAAGCGTTTAAAAATATCACGAAAAGCGTCATAATTTTTTCCTTTCCCGACACACCATTAGACCACTATGGAGCTACGTAAGTCTACGTCAAAGTTGTAAGAAAATGTTATTTAATTTGTTTTTTTGTGTTTCATAGCGCATGGATAAAAAAGTTGTACTTTTGCCTTTTCAAATCGACCTCCTTTCTGTGCCAAAGTCCTTAAATTAGCAAATTCACGAATTCCAAGTAGAAGTTGCCGAAAAATTCATTCCATTTCAGCAATTTAGAATAATCAACATATACCCCAGTAAGCATTATATGATACTATTTACAACATTGAACATGTTAGAAGTGGTACCATAGATCTATCATTTTTACATTTGCATGCCTGCAATACGACGAATAAGTTTTATACAAATGGTAGATTATTACTGAGGTCTTTGTACGATAAGACATTCTATACAACTGTTCGTTGTGCGTCAACATATTCTTTGCTACAGAATTTAATAACTTAATAACTCTTTAAATTTAATAACTTAACTAAAAAAGGAGAAAAGAGCGTCTAAATTCATGTTAATTAGGTTCGAATTTTTCTCAATAGATGGAGCTAGGTTCGCTAGCTTCTAAAGTTAATATTCTTTGTTTCTGATACATTCCGAAGGCGTCACTCTTACTAGTGCAGAAGGTAATTTTACTTTCTTTTTCTCTCTATTGGATTTGTTAAAAAAGACTATGAAGTTTTCTTATTTAAGAAAGGTTTTTCCTTTATTTCAATTATTGGATAAATTCAGGCCACACAGGGAATATTATTTGACTATAAAGTCATTCCATTCACAGAAAATTTATCCATATTAGAACTCCAATGGCGGGTGGCACTTTGAAAAAGTTCGCCATTTGAGTTCTCTTCCACTTTTTCCATTTTATTTATTTAATCTTAACGTGTTTTAGTTTTAATTAAAGCATGATTTTTAGTGTTTGATTGCATGTTACTTGGTTAGTTAAATTCAGACAATATTGATAATGCCATAACTGGATGCTGCTGCGTTGGCGCGCAAAAGGTATATTGTTATCACTATTGTTTGCTTTTTCTGTATTTTCTTTTTTATAAATAAATACCTTTGCTACAGAAGTTCTCCTTCCCAAGTATAAGCTGTTCCTCACCTCGTTTTCCAATTCCTTGATGAGAGCTTCGAATTCTGCGTGTCGATTGACTTCCGGTTCTCTTTTCTCTTCCTGTACTGTTTCATGATGTATTTTAGCAACAGCTGCTAGAATTTCCTTCAAGGAAAAAAAAAGACGTTTCAAATTCCATGGGAAGTTCCTATACAAGAATCATTCTTAAAAAAGTATTACAGATTGAATTATGGCTACTTCTGTTAGATCTGTTACAGAATTACTTCTATTCAGAAAGAATATATCAAAAGTCTGCATCTGATTTGAATGCTACATTTATTTTTTTAAAATTCAGCATACACTAGCTTGATTGTCAGATTGCAAAATGCTCAGAACATGCTCAAGTTTTGACATTGATTATAGGTGTTCAATGTTACTCCTGCGGCTCCACACATCTACTCGATAATCAAAACAAACCACTCCTGTAGTTAGAACATGTCTGGTGGTACCATTTGGTATACCAGATTCTGCTTTGGTTGCATTTATATTATACTCCTTTACAATATACCTTAACAAAGCCCCCCTAACCCAAAATCACATGCAGTCTAGGTTAGGGAGAAACAGAGCTGCCAATGATTGAAGTGCAAAATTGTGGGTGGCCGTCTGGGCCTGATTAAGTTCTGTAGGGGCCTTTAGGCAATATATATTTCGGGGCCCCCTTTTCAATTAAACATACACTAGTTATTGATAGATGTGCAAAATACTCAGAACATACTCAAGTTTTTTGACATTGATTATAGGGTTCAATGTTACTCCTGCGCTCACACATCTTACTCGATAATCAAACAACTCCCGTATGTGCTAGAACATGTCTGGTGTTACTAATTTGGATAGATTCGCTTTGCGAATGATTATACATACCTCTTACAATATACCTAACAAGCCCCCAACTTAAAATCACATGCTAAGTTGGGTTAGGAGAAGCGAGGCTGACCACATTGAAGTGTCAAAATTTGAGTGCTAGATTCGCGGCCTGATTAGTTCTAGCTGGGCCTTTAGGCAATATATACTTCAAGGCCCCCTTCATTAAACATACACCAAGCTGATTGTCAGGATTGAAAATGCTCAGAACATACCAAGTTTTGAGCATTGATTATAGGAATGTTCCAATACGTACTCGCGGTCATAATCACCTCTACTCGATAATCAACCATCCCCGTAGATTGCTAGAACATGTCTGGTGCCATTTGGAATACCAGATTCGCTTGCTGTGATTATGCATACTCTTTACAATATACCTTAACAAAGCCCCAACCCAAATCACATACAGTTAAGTTAGGAGAACGGTCCACGAATTGAAATGCCAAAAATCTGAAGTGCCATTCTGGCGCTGATTAAGTTCTGTAGGGGCCTTTTAGAAAGTATATAATTTGGGCCTTTCAATTCAACATACACAGCTTGATTCTGTAGTTCAAAAGTACTCCGAACATACTCCAAGTTCTTGACATTAGATTATAGGTTTCAATGTTACTCCTGTGGTCCACACATCTACTCGATTATCAAACCAATCTCCTGAGTTGTTAGAGAATCCTGGTATTACTTCATTTGGAATACCAGATTCTGACTGTAGATTATATACCTTAAATATACCTTTAACAAAGCCCCCTAACCCAAATCACATAACAGTTAGGGTTAGGAGAACCAGGCTGCCACGATTGAAGTGCCAAAATCTGAATCTGCCGCTGGGCTAGATTATGTTCTGTAGGGAGCCCTTAGTCAATATATTTTCAACTCCCTTTCAATTCAACAAGCACTAGCTTGATTGTCAGATTGCAAAATGCTCAGAACATACTCAAGTTTTGACTGATTATGGTGTTCAATGCTGTTGCCTGGTGGCTCACACATATACTCTGATAATCAAACATTCTTCTAGCTATGCTAGAACATGTCTGTGGTGTTACTTATTTGGAATACCAGATTCTTGTGGGATTATACATACTCCTTACAATATACCTAATCAAAGCCCCTCACCAAAATACATACAAAGTTGGGTTAGGAGAACAGGCACAAATGCAATCGATTAAAGTGCCAAAATTTGAGTGCCAAAAAATTGGGGGTGCCGTTCTTTCAGGAGTTAAGTTCTGTAGGGCCTTTAGGATACATATTCGGGGGCCCTCCTTTTCCTTCCGGAACCAGAATTTTTTTATTGATTTTACATTAATCTCAAATAGCAGTTTTTAATCAACACATAACGCAAAACATGATAACAAATATTTATTGGGTTTGATCTTCCAAGAACTTGGTACTCAGCATCTTGCGTATATATAAAAAATATACTCAAAAGCTTATGTATTTATAACGACAAACTAAAGTAACAACATATTTAGCTTGGGTGTGATCTTCTTGAGAGAATTGGTATCAGCATCTGCTGTATATATAAAAAAAAGTACTTTAAACAAAATGGAAAAATTCGTCTGTTTTGATCAATGTTCTAATAATCAAATGCGTTTCTAGGCCTGTTGACTGAGAGTCAGTCTCCATTATAAAAACAACTATGATCTGCAGTGACTTTGGAAAACATTAAAAAAATCCTATCCTTGAAATTTAAACGATGTGATTCATAGAATATGTTCAAGTGCATGGCCCTTGTAAATCAAATGAAAGAATAAAATTATATAATCCTGAATAGAACGTGCAAAATCTTGGGCCATGGGCCCTCTAAAGCTGACCCGTAGGCAGATGGCTTAATGAGCTAGTCCTGGTGCCGTTATGCTCAATTCTTCATTAAGGAGCCATTTATTTCTAAGTGCAAGTGTAGCAGTGCTTTATAACCTGCACACTACCAGAATTAACATTTTCAGACAGGAGCCAATTTAAACATTTTAGGTAAATGTGCGCAATTGATGAGTTTTCTCTCCTCAAGTAAAATGCATCAAATACTATAATGCATTGTCATATAATGATGATTTTATTTGCTTTATAGATGTCATAATTTCAAGACACTCACCCAGTTAGACAAAAATATTAGATAATATCTGCAATTGTATATGAGTAATATGAACACCAAGAGAACACCAAATACCCATTCTTTTATGAGGAAAGAGTTTATCATACTCATAAAATATGCCAATTACATTCAATATTTTTAATTTCTACATTTATCGACGTTATATGGATCTTAAGAAGTTATTCTTCGATCAACAGATGAAGCATGATCGTACTGCTGTCAACCTGCATTTATCAACGTTGAATCTTATGTCTGAAAAATGGTTTTTACAAAATGTTTATTTGAATAATATTTTACACATTTGTTTAACCATGATAAAAGTGGCGGGTCGGATTCAGCTAAGGAAGTAACTTCACTATAAAAAGCTTTTTCACGTATGGATTATCTATTGTTCTGTGAAAAACATTTTGAGAGATATTATTCTCATTTGTAAAATATGCACACTATTTATTCGCGAAATTTGTATTTGATTTTCAATTAATACGTAATTATAAATATTAAAGGTGTCCTGTAATACACTGAAAAGAAATAAATAAATTAAAATTATTTTAGAATAAATAAATTTCAAAATTATTTAGGAGCATGCGCAGCCTCTGGTAGCCTACTTTATTAGGCAGTTGTGAGCTTTTGTTGTAGTAATTAGCATAGTGTAGTAACAGAGCGTCGTTCGTGTTTTTTGTTCTCTATGGTTGCTTGTGGTTCTATATAATGTTTTAGCTTATTTTAATAAAAGCACTCGTTTTGCCAAGATAGGCTGTATTATTGAGAGAGTCCACCAGATCAAAAGAAATCAGAGATTCAAGAAAAATCCGCCCTAGTCTTTTGTTGGGCTTGTCATGTTGGATTTAGCACTAAACATCATTCTGAACTTTGTAAAGATGAATATGTAACTCAGCGAAACCTGACTTGTTGATCCTCCCAATGCGTTGTGCAGTAGGTTAGCTCAGATAAGAGTTTGCAGAAATAGGATTTTGAAGTCGAATTGATGACCTTTTGATGCAGCCAATGATATACATGCTTGGAATTTTGTAGTGTTCCTCATTTGTTTGTAATGGTCAAATGATACTGTAGCAAGAATTTTCACGAGAGACCAGAATTATTAACGGAACTGCTTTCAGCCAAACGTCTCTTACACTTGGGAAACAGGGAGTGGCCTCTCAAACTTTCTGTATACTTCTCAAACATTTGTCATTTCTCCCCCCCTGCGTGGATGTATTCCGAACCTACCGTAACCCAGAATGCAATGACTATCAGAAGGTTTTTCATTGTAGATTACAGTGATAGTAAAATATTTAGGTGAAGAATCATATTCAAAGAGATGCGTATGTATTAAAACTTAGCAATATTTATATTCTATCAAACTGGAGCAATGCAAGCTCCGTGTGCGGAGGAGAAAATAGGAGAAGACCTCGTTAGTTAGCTTGCGCATGCGCAGAGATTGCTTCCAGTACGCAAATAAAACAAGGACAAAGTGACGTCATCCTTCCGCGCGCATAGAGATTGCTACCAGTACGCATGCGTATGAAAAATCGGATTAGAAAAATTAATTATGCAATTTGAACGCCATTTTCTTTACCGATTCAAACGAAATTTGGGCACAGATCTATAATTAATGTTAGCTACCATTATACCAATTTTTATTTATCTAAGCCAAAGGGTTTAGGAGATATAATTTTTACAATTATGCGATTATACAGTCCGATAGACAGTCAACCCTTCGACGGATTTGGTCCAAAATTTTATACGGACCTACATTCATGACGATAAAACTGTGTACCAAATTTTATCCATCTAGCTATTCAAGTGTTTGAGTTATAGTATTCACATGAACGCGGACAGATAGAAAGACAGACTTCTCGTGGCCGGATTTTGTCCAAAATTTGATAGAAACCTACAAATTATGTGTCAAGTTCACATACCAAATTTCATGTCACTGTATCTCTAATAGTTTTCGAGTTATCGTGTTCACAGACAGACATAATTCCAAAATTGTGTTTTTCGGACTCAGGGAGATCTAAAACGTGGAGATTCGACAAAATCTCGAGTTCGAATTTTTTGACGGTTACAATACTTTCTCTTCGTATACGAGAAAGTAACCAGAGGGAGTGGTCTCCCTTAAACTTTCTCGTATACTTTCCCAAAAAGGTTCTGTTTCCCTTCCCCCCGCGTGGATAAAAAAAATTCGAACCTACTGTAACCCAGAATCCAATGGCTATCAGAAGGTTTCTCATTGTAGATTATAGTGATTGTAAAATATTTACGTAAAGAATCAAATTCAAAGAGATGCGTAGCGATTAGATGTGAACCGATTTTCCACTCTTAGCGTCTCAAGGACAAAGTGGCGTAATCCTTCCTTTATAATCAATACATTGAACAATGATGTATACGCTGCAAAATGTTTAATACAGTTCAAATTCTTTAAGAGGGTAATTCCTTCACAACATGTTTGATGAAGATCAATTATGAAAGCACAATCAAAATTAAATAGGATGTATAGAACCATCATTGCATACTTATAGAAAAATATAGTTCATACAAGCTAGAATAATAAAAGACGCCAAATAAACTTCCGTCGCAAGTTAACCAAAGTTAGAACCACGCGTGGTTTGAAGGATCAAAACAAATAAAATCCCCTGCGCATTTTTTTGCGCAACAGGACCTGGCGAGACGCCCTAAATGTTTGCTTCCTCTCAAAATCTCGCCGCCAGAATTGGTTTTTGGCAAACTGCCAAGTTTTCGGAGTGTCCCTTCTTTGCACAGGCATTGTACCAGAACGCATGCGCATGGAGTTGAACAAGTATGCGATTATACAGACCGACAGACAGTCAGCCCGTTGACGGATTTCGCCAAAAATTTGATACGAACCTACATTCATGACGATAAAACTGTGTACCAAATTTTATCCATCTAGCTATTCAAATTTTTGAGTTATAGTGTTCACATGACTTCGGACATACAGACAGACAGACTTCCCGCTGACGGATTTTGTCCAAAATTTGAAAGAAGCCTACAAATTATCTTTAAAGACCACATACCAAATTTCATCCCCGTAGCTCTAATAGTTTTCGAGTTATCGTGTTCACAGACACACAGACATACAGACACAGACATAATTCCAAAATTGTGTTTTTCGGGATCAGGGAGGTCTAAAACGCGGAGAATCGTCAAAATATCGAGTTCCAATTTTTTCACGATTACAATACTTTCTCTTTGTATACTTCGTATACGAGAAAGTAAAAAGGGGCAATTATTCGGGGCCTTCTTTTAAAATACAGTGTGAAACAAGCCTCAGTGCCTCGAAGTTTTGCGAGGTTCATGAAACAAATGAAAATCGCCATTATGAGAATGATATCCTTTAAAAAATTTGTAAATAAATATATGACAGTTTTATATTTATTTTCAGTTTTACTTCAGAGAAACACGTGTCTGCGAAAATCGATAACAACGAGAAAAGGAACAATAATAACTACGAAAATAAATGAAGAAAATATACTTGACAGCATATTTACTATATATAGCTTGTGGTGTACAGTACAATGATGGAAAGGAAGCGATGAGAATGATGCGAATAAAATTATTGCAAATGTTGCTAAAATTGTTGTTCCTGTATGTCGTAGCGCTGTTTACAAAGGTCAGCCGGATGTATCGATACCTATAATGACCCGTGCCATGAGCTACTCATGTGTGAGCACATGCGTCTCTTAACCCTTTCCGATGCAAGGCATTAAATTTTTTGAAATATGATGAAAAAACATCATGAATGGGTTTAGTTTATTGTCAAGACATAGAGTCTACAAAAAAATTTAGCTTGCATCATTCCGAGGGGGGTCATACACCTTGAGGGACACCCGCCAAGAACTCAAAAAATTTCCTATCTTTGAGTCAAGGAATTTTCGCATTTTTAAGTTCTAATATTTCCGATTCGAAAGCGAAATTTCATTGTGCTGCCATCTACATTCTAAACGGAGTACTATTAACTGCCTTTTCGTGCATCTTTCCGGGTTTCAAAGTGGATTGGGATTTTTTAAGAAAATTTTTAAGTTGGTGTCCACTTTTGTGACCACTGCCCCGGAAAGGGTTAAACGGGTGGTTGAAGATGATTCCTGAAAAGGAGGTTAATTAGATCAAGTTCTGGCGAAAGTGGAGGCTAAACAACGAGTCCAGCATGCCATCTGCTGACATCAGACATCGGGAGCGAATGCACGATTTTGTTCAGTGATCAACTGACATCCAGTTTTAAGTTGATCTGGCCTCGGAGCTTGAATGCATATTTCAAGAATTGTTACTTGTTAAACGTCGCTTTCTACACGAAGTTCCATTATCATTTTTCTTTTTCTTGATTTCTAAGATTCTCTGCGTTTGTCTCCGCATTTGCTGAACATTCTGAATATGCCAACTGATTATGAAGCAGTTATACAACCTGGTATGCAAAACTATAAAATATGGTAGATACAGGAAAATTCAGCAGGAGTGGTCTCCCCAAAACTTTCTCCTATACTTCCCCCAAAAGTATAATTTCCTCTCCCCCCATGTGGATGAAAGACACGAAGCTACTGTAATCCAGAATCCACTGTATCCCAGAATGAATGTACTATCCACTTGTTTCCTTCAGCGCGCGCCAAGGTCACGAGTATCGCTAAGCGCTCGGCAAGAGCAAGACTAACCAGTACGCATGCGTGTGGAATTAACCGATTCGCTCCAATAGTAAAAGAAATTGAATATGCAATTTGAACGCTTTTTTTTCAACCGATTGAAACGAAAATTGGGCACAGATCTGTTATTAATGTTAGCATCCTTCATACCAATTTTTATTTATCTAAGCCAAAGCGTTTAGGATATAAAGTTTTTACAAGTATGCGATTATACAGACCGATAGACAGTCAAACCTTTGACGGATTTGACCAACATTTCATACGGACCTTCATTCCTTATGATAAAACTGTGTACCAAATTTTATTCCATCTAGCTATTAAAGTTTCTGAGATATCATGTTCACATGAACGCGGACAGAAAGACTTCCCGTGGTTTTTGTCCAAAATTTGACAGAAACCTACAAATTATGTGTAAAGATCACATACCAAATTTCATCCCCGTAGTTCTAATAGTGTTCTAATTATCATGTTCACAGACAGACATAATTCCAAAATTGTGTTTTTCGAACTCGGGGAGGTCTAAAACGTGGAGATTCGTCAAAATCTCGAGTTCGAATTTTTTTGACGATTACAATACTTTCTCTTCGTATACGAGAAAGTAAAAAGGGGCAATTATTCGGGGCCTTCTTTTAAAATACAGTGTGAAACAAGCCTCATTGCCTCGAAGTTTTGAAAGATTCATAAAACAAATAAAAATCTCCATTAAGAGAGCGATATCCTTTAAAAAATTTGTAAATAAATATATGACCGTTTTATTTTTATTTTCAGTTTTACTTCAGAGAAACACATGTCAGTGAAAATCGACAACAACGAGGAAAGGAACAATAATAACTACGAAAACAATTGAAGAAAATATACTTGACAGCATATTTACTGTATAGCTTGTGGTGTACAGTACAATGATGGAAAGGAAGCGATGAGAATGATGCGAATAAAATTATTGCAAATGTTGCTAAAATTGTTGTTCCTGTATGTCGTTGCGCAGTTTACAAAGGTCAGCCGGAGGTATCGATACCTATAATGACCAGTGCCATGAGCTTCTCATGTGTGAGTGCATGCGTCTCTTAACCCTTTCCGGTGCAAGGCATTAAATTTTTTGAAATATGATGAAAAAACATCATGAATGGGTTTAGTTTATTGTCAAGACATAGAGTCTACAAAAAAATTTAACTTGCATCATTCCGAGGGGGGTCATACACCTTTAGGGACACCCGCCAAGAACTCAAAAAACTTACTATCTCTGAGTCAAGGAATTTTCGCATTTTTAAGTTCTAATATTTCCGATTCGAAAGCGAAGTTTCATTGTGCTGCCATCTACATTCTAAACGGAGTACTATTAACTGCCTTTTCGTGCATCTTTCCGGGTTTCAAAGTGGATTGTGATTTTTTAAGAAAATTTTTAAGTTGGTGTCCACTTTTGTGACCACTGCCCCAGAAAGGGTTAAACGGGTGGTTGAAGATGATTCCTGAGAAGGAGGTCAATTGGATCAAGGTTTGGCGAAAGTGGAGGCTAAACAATGAGTCCAGCACGCCATCTGCTGACATCGGGAGTGAATGCACGATTATATTCAGTGATCAACTGGCATCCACTTTCAAATTGATCTGGCCTCGGAACCTGAATGCATATTTCAAGAATTGTTACTGGTTAAACGTCGCTTTCTACACGAGGTTCCATTATCATTTTTGTTTTTCTTGACTTCTAAGATTCTCTGCGTTTGTCGCCGCATTTGCCTAACATTCTGAATATGCCAACTGATTATGAAGTAGTTATACAACCTGGCTCACAAAACTATAAAATATGGTAGATGCAGAAAAAACCAGCCTGAGTGGTCTCCCCAAAACTTTATCGTATACTTCCCCAAAAAAGGTAATTTCCCCTCCCCCCGCGTGGGTAAAAAATACGAAGCTACTGTAACCCAGAATGCTATGACTATCCACTAGTTTCCTTCAGCGCGCGCCAATATCACGAGTATCGCTAAGCGCTCGGCAAGACTAACCAGTACGCATGCGTGTGGAGCTAACGGATTCGCTACAATAGTAAGAGAAATTGAATATGCAATTTGAATGCTTTTTTTCCAACCGATTGAAACGAAAATTGGGCACAGATCTATTATTAATGTTAGCATCCTTCATACCAGTTTTTATTTATCTAAGCCAAAGAGTTTAGGAGATAAAACTTTTACAAGTATGCGATTATACAGACCTATAGACAGTCAACCCTTTGACGGATTTGACCAACATTTCATACGGACCTTCATTCCTGATGATAAAACTGTATACCAAATTTTATCCATCTAGCTATTGAAGTTTCTGAGTTATCATGTTCACATGAACGCGGACAGACAGACTTCCCGTAGACGGATTTTGTCCAAAATTTGGTAGAAACTTACAAATTATGTTTAAAGACCACAAACCAAATTTCATCCCCGTGGCTTTAATAGTTTTCGAGTTATCGTGTTCACAGACACACAGACATAATTCCAAAATTGTGTTTTTCGGACTCAGGGAGGTCTAAAACGCGGAGATTCGTCAAAATCTCGAGTTTGAATTTTTTGACGATTACAATACTTTCTCTTTGTATAATTCGAATACGAGAAAGTAAAAACACATACCTGTCTGGCCACTTGTGCCCTACCAGCGAGGGCTTTTGCCATTGACGCTTCCACTTGCATCTCCCTGTGCAGGGCGTCTCTCTGCTCTCGCAGCCTCTTCTTTTTGTCCCGCAGCTGCAGGGATAGCTGCACCACTTTTCGGTAGCGCCCCTGCGTCCCAACGATGCTCCTCTGGCGCTCGCTGAGGGACGCGAATTGCTGGGCTCGCGACAATTCCCACACGCTTTCGGACACGGCGCGGACACAGGGCACCAGGGTGGCATGCAACCTTTTGGGAACAGAAAAGATGGAATTCATTAAATTTTCTTTGGGTTTGCAAATTTACAGGGTAAATAAATAAGAGATTATTAATTTGTTGGATTAACGTCCCATTTTGAAGTATAGAGGATTAAATAATATATTCAGACGATGATATTTGTGTTCTGTTCTTTTACAAGTTTATCAACGGTTCGATCGATTGTACTGATATACTGAGCGCTATAAATTTCGCTGTGCCTGAGAGATCTTTAAGGAACCAAAGTTCTTTTCCAAATGTGTATTCAAAATTTAATTATATTAACAGGTTCTCGTTATATAAATTTTATAAGACTTTTAACAGGATCTCTGGTGAACTGGACATTTATCATATGCCTCCTACTGTTTTAAAATAGAATTGTTTTCAACTTTTAAATACGTGACCTGAATTCTTCTTTTTTCTTACGCTTGACTATACATATTAAGATTTTTATGCGTTGATCTAGTGTTTGTGTGTGTTTGACTTTTTGACTGTTGCTTTTTTAATGGTTTTTTTTTATTTAATGTTCTAAATTTTAAAAAAATGTTGTGATTTTTTTATGATTTTAATATGACGGTATGCAACATGGACTTTTGGAATCTCAGTGTGATTTCAGTGCTTTTGTAATTGCGTATTTTCATTTTAAAACATTTATGCGTTTATATTTTTATAATTAATGTGGTTTTGAGCTTTGAACTGTTGTATTCTCTGCAGTTACTTGTTTCTTTGTGTTTTAATTCACTTTGTGGCTTGTGTTCTTTGTAAGTTTTTTTTATCATGCACTCCATAAATCTGTAGTGTGCTGTCTTTGAATAAATAAATAAATGATCCTCATAATTTAGAACCGTGATCAGATGACGAGGACAACATCTGAAAAGGCACCAAATGAGCATCTTGTTGAATGTTGAAATAAAAAACTACAGAAGCTAAACTAAATCTAAACTAAGGGTGCTAGGAAACGACACTGACACTCGTATAAACTACACATTTGCATTTACAAATAACATTTAATAAAAAAACACCTATAAATAACGATGGCCGTCAAATCGACCTGAAAACGAACAACATTTCTTCAAGCCTACTCCAAAAATACAAAAACCGACGCTCCCAACCATAGTTCGAGATTAATTCTCATACAGTCGAGAGCGCCCCCATGTGATGAGGCAGACCATGGGTTAAACTCGAATAGATATTTTCCACAAATGTATTATCTTCATTAAGCAATCAGCCACTGCATACAGGGTGTAAACATCGTAAACCAGAAACCTTGCAGTGATAACTGATTCCTAACTATGTTTCCTTATCTCCCACCCCACCGGGACACAAATTTGGGTCAGGCATACAGAAACAAAATATGCTCCATCCTGTCAGAATGAATCAGGCATACCGTGAGAAACCACCAGGAACCTTATAGTGATAACTGATTCCTAGCTATGTTTCCTTTTCTCCCACCCCACCGAGACACAAATTTGGGTCAGGCATACAGAAACAAAATATGCTCCATCCTGTCAGAATGAATCAGGCATACCGTGAGAAACCACCAGGAACCTTATAGTGATAACTGATTCTAATATGTTTCCTTCTCCCACTCCCATGAGGACACAAATTTGGTCAGTGATAAGAAACAAATTATGCTCCTATCCAGTGTCCAGAATGAATCAGGCATACTGTAGAAACCACCAGAGAACCTTATAGTGATAACCGTTACTTATATGTTTCCTATTCTCCCACCCCACCGAGGACATAAATTTGGGCCAGATGATCAGAAACAAAATATGCTCCATCCGTTAGGAATGAATCAGGCACCTGAGAAACCACCAAGTTACAGTGATAATTGATTCCTAGCTATGTTTCCTTATCTCCCACCCCACCGAGGCATAAATTTGGGTCAGGCATATAGAAACAAATTATGCTCCATCCAGTTAGAATGAATCAGGCATGCGTGAAACCAGAGTCAGTTATCACTGCAAGGTTTCAGGTGGTTTCATATTCATCTCCTATTTCAACTGAATGACATATTCTGTATGCCAACCAGAAACTAACTCTCGAGTGAGACTAAACAAACTTTTAATTTCGTGTTAGTTTTCAGTCAGGGAAATCTCTGAAACATAATATTTGTTATTTTATCGCAGCTTGAGGGTTGCCGGGTTGTAAAATGACTGCATCTTAGATCTTCCCACACTGTTAGTATTTAAATTTTAGAATCTTGGGATTAAGAGCTACAAACCTTCACTTTTCTTAAATACAACCAATTGATTCCTTAATTTTGCGCCCCATAGCAAGTGCCTTAGGGCGTGCCCTACCCACCCTTGTTAGCCACTGAGCGTCAGAGTCAGCACAGCTTACTTCCAGTACTCCCAAGGTTTATCGTTCATACTACGTCCTACTACCTTATATGCGTATTACTTATTCATGCAACCGTGTTGTGCTATTGCAAATTTGTGTCCGATAAATCTATTCGATTACAAATTCGTCCATTTTATCTGGTGTATACTTTTCTTTTACTTATTCCCCTGCCAAATGGCCCCTTTCGCATTTCCAAAGTTATTTTGTAAAATGACATTAACCTGGAGTTTAGAGGTGCGTACTCACTTCTTTCCCTTAAGCTCGCCAATTATTTGTCTTCAGAGAAAGTGCCAGAACATTTGTTTTGGATCAGGTTAATTTTTTTCGGCGTCGTTTGCCGCGTCGCCGACAGTGATTTGTTTACACCGGTCTACAGCATGCCCTTAATTTTACTCATTTCCATTGGTCACTGTCTGCTCTCTTCAATTTGATTGGTCGGCGTGCGGAGTAGATGTCTCACTTCGTTTGGAATTCTTGATCATTTACCGTGATTTTTTTTCATCTTCATTGCTTTTCTTCTAAAGATTTTCGTTCATCAATTTACCAGTTCTCTTTCCTCTGTGTTGCTGGTTATACCTTTAAATATTGAACAAGGAATGTTTTTTCTGGAAACAATGGTTGCCTTGCTACGTTTCTCGTTCCCATGCAGCTCATAATTGTTTGTCGCCAAGAGAGACAGAGGCGCCAGAACATTTTGTTTTGGATTCGAGTTGAAAATTTTTCGGCGTCGTTTGTGCATGCGCCACCGACAGTGATTTGTTTACTGGTCTACGGCATGCCTGGCTCGCCTCATTTCCATTTGGTCACTGTCTGCTCTCTTCCATTTGATTGATCAGCGTACAGCATTTGAATATTACTTCCTTTGGAATTCTTGATCATTTGCAAACGAGTTTTTCAATAACCGTTCCTTTTTTCTTCTAAAGATTTTCGTTCATCAAATTTACTGATTCTATAACTTTCTCTGTGTTGCTGATTATACCTTCCAAATATTGAACAAGGAATGTTTTTTTTCTGACAATGGTTTACCTTGCTACGTTCATCGTTTCCCTTAAACTCATATTGTTTGTCATAAGAGAGAGAGACAGAGAGAGAGAAACGCCAGAACATTTGTTTTAGTTCGAGTTGAAAATTTTTTTCGGGTCGTTTGCGGTGCATGCGCCGATCATGATTTGTTACCTGTCTACGGCGTCATGCCTTAATCGCTCATTTCCATTGATCCATCTGTCTGCCTCTTCGATTTGATTGTCGAGCGTATCGAATTTGAATATCTTCTTTGGATTCCTTAGATCATTTACCAAACATTTTTCAATAACGTTCGACTTTTCTCAAAGATTTTCGTTCACAAATTTGCATCTTTTCTCCGTTACATCCTTCCAAACACTAGAACAAGGAATGTTTTCTGGAAACAATATTCTACCTGTCTTCGCTTATCGTCTCCTTAAGCTCGCCAATTGTTGCCAAAGAGAGAGAGAAGAGAGAAGAGCGCCAGACATTTGTTTTTTGGACTTGAGTTGAAATTTTTTTCGGCGTCGTTTGTGCATGCGCCGACAGTGATTTGTTTACCTGGCACGCGCATACCTTAATTCTCGCAACTCATTTTGCTGTCATTGGTCTGCTACTCTCTTCATTTGATTGATCGCGTATAATTTGAATGCATACTTCTTTGGAATTTTAATCATACCAAACATTTGTTTTTCCAATGTTCTTTTCTAAAGATTTTCGTTCATGAATTTGACTGATTCTTTCCTTCTGTATTTGCTGATGTGTCACCTCAAATTTGAAAGAATGTTTTTCTGGAAACAATAGTTTACCTTGCTACGTTTCATCGTTTCCCTTAAGCTCATGGTGTTTGTCGCCAAGAGAGAGAGAGACAGAGAGAGCCTTCAAGAACATTTATTTTAGTTCGAGTTGAAAAAATTTTTTTCAACTCCGTTTGTCACTTAAACAGTGAAATTTATTTACTGGTCTGGCGCATGCCCTTAATTTTCATACCTCATTTCCATTGGTCCACTGTCTCTCTCTTCCATTTGATTGATCGGCGTACGAATTTGAATAATGCTTCCTTTGGAATTCCCGATCATTTACCAAACGAGTTTAACCGTTCGCTTTTCTTCAAGATTTACCGTTCATCAAATTTACGATTCTCTTTCTCTGTTGCTGATTATACCAAATGTTAGACAAAGATGTTTTTCTGAAACAATGGTTCCCTTGCTACGTTTCATCGTTTCCCTTAAACAACCAATTGTTTGTCGCCAGAGAGAGAGAGAGACAGAGAGGAAGCGCAGAACATTTGTTTTGATTCGAGTTGAAAATTTTTCGGCGTCGTTGCGCATGCATTCCGACAGTGATTTGTTGCAGTCTACGGCGCATGCCCTTAATTTTTGCCTCATTTCCATTGGTCACTGTCTGCTCTCTTCGGTTTGATTGTCGTGCGAATTTGAATAATACTTCGTTTGAATTCTTGATCATTTACCAACGATTTTTTTTTCAATAACCGTTCAACTTCTCTTCTAAATTTTCGTTCACCGAATTTGCTGATTCTCTTTCTGGCAATGCGCTGATTATGTCTTTATTGAATTAAGGAATGTTTTTTTTTTAGGTAAATATGGTTCCCCTTGCTACGTTTCATCGTTTCCCTTAAGCTCGCCAATTATTTTGTCGCCAAGAGAGAAAGTGCCAGAACTGTTTGTTTTGCCGGATCCCGAGTTTGAAAATTTTTTCAGCGTCGTTTGCGCATGCGCCAGCAGTATTTGTTTACCGGTCTGGCACATGCCTGAAAATTTTGCCTCATTTCCATTTATTCCACTGTCTGCTCTCTTCGGTTGATTGGTCAGCGTGCGAATTTGAATAATACTTCGTTTGGAATTCTTGATCATTTACCAAGCAATTTTTTAATAACCGTTCACTTCTCTTCTAAGGTACCGTTCACCAGGTACTGATTCTTTCTCTGTGTCGCTGATTTTATCTTCCAAATATTAGACAAGAATGTTTTTTTGGAAACAATGGTTCCCTTGCTACGTTTCATCGTTTTCCCTTAAGCTCGCCATTGTTTGTCGCCAAGAGAAAATTCGCAGAACATTTGTTTGGATCGAGTTGAAAATTTTTTCGGCGTCGTTTGCGCATGCGCCGACAGTGATTTGTTTACCGGTCTACAGCGCATACCCTTAATTTCGCATCATTTCCTTTGATCCACTGTCTGCTCTCTTCGATTTGATTGGTGAGCGTATGAATTTGAATAATACTTTGTTTGGAATTCTTAATCATTTACCAAACGATTTTTTTCAATAACCGTTCGCTTTTCTTCTAAAGATTTTCGTTCATCGAATTTGCTGATTCTCTTTCCCTGTGTTGCTGATGATGGCTTCCAAATATCGAACGAGGAATGTTTTTTCTGGAAACAATGGTTCCCTTGCTACGTTTCATCGTTTTTTCCTGCGTTCGTGCTTTCCCTGTGTGTTTCGTTTCTCAATGAAAAAGCGAAGCTACGAGGGGCCCGCTTTGGTAAAAGCGAAGCCGCTGATGTTTTTTTTAAATTAAAAAAATTGACCGGTACACACTTGCAATGCCGAAGTCATTACGTGCTCATGAATAAGCGAAGCTACGAGGCCCCTTTGCTGAAAGCAAAACCGCTGTTGTTTCTTAAGTTAAAAAAATTTGCCCGGTGCACACTTGCAATGCCGAAGTCATTGCGTGCTCAATCTCTCGTTTTGAGATGCCGTAGGCATCTATTGCGCAGGAAACCTATAAAAAACTCACTGTGCATCTTAAACAATGTTTGGGGATGGCAAATAAAATTGCGCCAACGAAAATTGGCGAGAAAATAGTACGCACCCTAAACTCCAGGTTTACCAAAATGACTTACTTCTGTATACCTGACCTACCCTTGAAGCTTGTAAATGACCCTTCGGAACACCCTGTAGAGACTTATAAACCACACCGTATTTTTACTTGTCTTAATAACAGAAGAAAAGGAAACTTCTGTACAACTAAATTGAAACAGACAGATATACCAATAAAGCCTAAATTAAAAAAGTAATACAAGCAATCCTATAGTATTTGAAGTAAACGAAATTCATACCGCAAAAACAAGGAATCCATTCTAGTTCACTTTTTCAAGGGCTAGAAACTATTCGAAATGGATTCAAAAGAATATTTAAGGAGTTTTCTGTAGAAGCAGGCCTATTTTTCGCCAAGAAAAAGCTTCTCATAGCCCGAACTCCCCAAAAAATCAACCAGGAGCAAAACCATAAGAACAAACGTCAAAATTTTTTAAATCATTGATTGTTTACAACTAAATTGAAATAGGGTGTCTTTATTACTTACTTCTCGTATTTAGATCTCATTTCTTGTCTGGCTTTCACCATCGCCTCGTCATGCCTTTTGTCGAGGGCATCGGCTTCGTTCTCAGCTTCTTGTATTTTCTTGACAAGGCGGTCTCTCTCGTAGCGCTTCCCCTCCAAAATAAGCAATTTTGTCTCTAGGAAAAACGAAATTTCTCGTGTTACAATAGAATGATTGTTTTTCAGTGGTTAATTAGTTAACATTCCTGAATAGGGATGTCGGTTGTTGCGAAAATAACCAGGTTTCGAAATAACTGGCTTTCTTTTATTTTTTATAAAAAAACATACGTTTGTAGACAAAATTTTTTATTAATATTATTTTTACAGGAAATCAATCCATTGGACAATATTTATCTGTTAATAAACACTCTTTCATTATTCCTCCAACCAACAGACGCCTCGAGGAAGCGATTGTCGTTGATTGGCCTAAGATGATGAAATTTAAAGCTTCCTAACTTGGTAAATTTTAGTCTAATTGAACCTAAAATTTAGCCCTTTCTTCCGATCCGGTTTTTTACCCGGTTATTGGAGTTTAAAAAATAACCTGTTATAACCGGAAAAAAACGGTTAACCTAAAAAAAACCGGTTTTCCCATCCCTGTTCCTGAAGGTGATTATCGTCACCACATGCAATATCAGATGAGCAAGTTGTGCTCCCATAATGCCCAAGTTGATCAGATATTTAATTTTGTCTGGAGTACCAAATGTCAAACAGGTACTCAAGGGTTCTTTAACATATACACAATCAATCGTATAACATAAATTCTGAACAATTTTAGAACGTACTAAAGCTTCTTAAACTATTTTCGCTCGCGATCCTATTTCGGTTATAAAAATATTCTGCGACGCCCATCTATGATGGAAAAATTGTTTTGTAACCCCAAATGTTCCTATGGGTAGTGGAAAAAATAGGATAATGAGGCATTGATTTATATATACTTATAAAAGGCAATGTTTGTGTGCGTGTGTGTGTGTTTGTCTGCGATGTCCAGACGAAGCTATCGCACTTACAGCCATGAAATTTGGCACACAGGTAGTCGTAATGGTGACTGAATGCACCTCGAAGCCGAAATTTTAAAATTTAATCTAGAAATTCTTTTATTTAATGTTTTGTGTTGTTTTGTTTCATTTTTCGCACTAATTTCTCAATAGAATGGTTTCAAATAACTGTGCGACAAAAATAGATACGCCATCGGAAAGAGCACGCGATTTCCGTTCTAATGAAGTTAGTTTTGAATTTCTAACGCAATTTACTGAATTTTGAGAAATTTTTAAAAAATACCCAGTTTTGGCTTCAAGATGTTACTTTTGATTTTAAATTTGTTGCATCCGACTTTCTAATAACACTATTATTTTCAATTTTTTTCAGCATATAGGTAGAACGGTTGTGTCGGATTTAAAACAACAACGGTTAAAATATCTTTTCAAGTTTTTTTTAAATTAATTTCTTTCTGGGCGGTTGAGAGTTATTTTTATGGAGAGAGTTCGTCGCGCGGCACGGCACTTCGGAACGCAGATGGCTATGTGATTGGTTGAAGGGGAGGTGACGTCATAACCTTGAATTGAATGACTGATTATTATTTTCGGCAGTAACTTAACGTATTTATTCATCTCGCATACTTTGCTTGCAGTATAATAATTTTCACGTTGCAATTTTTTAATATCGTTTATCGCGAAAAAAAAAAAAAAATAAGCGGGAAAATCAATAATGTGTATCTTTTGTTTTGATTTTGTTTTCAAAACTTTTTCATGCCATTGTAGCCGTTTTTTTTTTTCATTTTGTTGAAGTCCTGATTCCACGGGCAACGCCGTGCGCGTACTGCTAGTATATATATAAAAGAGAAAAGTATGTGTGTGTGTCTGTTTGTTCGTTTTTCGGTTCTTTATGCACGTCCACACTGTTAGACGGCGATCAAATTTGGTACAATGATGGATTAGCACATGAGGGAGCTAACGCCGTAAAAATTATTTTAAAATTCGAATTAGATTTTTATTTATTTAATTAAATAACGAAAATTAATATATTTTTAAACGTTTTTCACCAATAACTTCTGAAATACTTATGGTACGAAAATTATTTTTACATCACCTCAAAGAGCAAACAATTATCTTTTTAATGATATCAATTTAATTGTTGTACAGTTTTTTCTCTAACTGTAATTAATGTTTCAAAATTCATTTTAAACTCAAATTGTAATAATGCTTTTATTGTTATAAAATAAAATTCAAACTAATTTATTGTTCCATCGAATCCCTTATTCACGTGTTTTTACCACTGTTAAAATTAAGAAAATATTCCCTTTTTTCGGTCAAGTTAGACTTCCTACTTCCGCTGTTATTTCGTAGCATGCACTTAACTTCCGTTTTTATTTCGTAGCATGCACTTAATTTCCGTTTTTATTTCGTAGCTTTTAATATGCACTTAACATCCATTTTTATTTCGTAGCTTTTAAAATGCACTTAAATATCCAATGACGTTAATTAAGTTTCTACGCGATGTTTCGTTTAAATTTAATAAATTTCTGAATATTAACTTTGATATGGCAATTAGATTTTTTTTAATTTAATTTTTAGTGGTAAATTCGGGCTTTTATTTGCCTATTTTCGTGATTTTTTTTATCCATGAAGAAAAGTTATACGTCCGGTGTTTTAATTATTTTTTTTTGTAATTTTTCTCTTTTTTTGTTGATGTTTATTTTATTTATTTCTCTTCAAATATTATTATTTTAGAGCCGTACTAAAGTAAATAGGTTGGAATAAAAAGTTTTATTTTGAAGATTAATTTTTTTTCACATTAATCGTCTACATATTTGTGAAAAAAGAAACGGAGTGGGGGGCATATGAAAATACGTGGATCCCGAGCAACCCCGGGTTATCAGCTGGTGATAAATAAAAATAATTAATTATACACCGAATGTGGTAATATTATGTCTACTGGCTGACAGTGATGGTCAGTAGGTTTAGGTAGGATTACCATCAATTGTCTTTATGGTTATATGACGTGGGAATGTATCAAGATGATTTTTTTACTCACAGATGCCCTCTACCAACTGTAAGTGACAGCCAATAGTTTATTGGGTTACCATCAACCATCAATTACTCATCAATTGTCTTTATGGTTATATGACGTGGGAATGTGTCAACATGATTTTTTTACTTACAGATGCTCTCTACCAACTGCAAGTGTCAGCCAATAGTTTATTGTGTTACCATCAATTCTCTTTATGGTTATATGACGTGGGAATATGTCCAGATGATTTTTTTACTTACAGATGCCCTCCACCAACTGTAAGTGACAGCCAATAGTTTATTGGGTTAATTGTCTTTATGGTTATATGACGAGGGAATCTGTCAACATGATTTTTTTACTCACAGATGCCCTCTTCCAACTGTAAGTGACAGCCAATATTTTTTTGTGTTACCATCAATTGTCTTTATGGTTATATGACGTGAGAATCTGTCAACATGATTTTTTTACTTACAGATGCCCTCTACCAACTGTAAGTGACAGCCAATAGTTTATTGTGTTACCATCAAATGTCTTTATGGTTATATGACGTGGGAATATGTCCAGATGACATTTTTACTGACAGATGCCCTCTACCAACTGTAAGTGAAAGCCAATAGTTTATTGGGTCACCATCAATTAGCGTCATAGTCATGAAATACAGGCCTTTACTATCTGCCAATAGAGTGTATTTGTATACAAAAGAAAATTACGGGAGGCTGTCTTTTTCAAACAGCCGCTGATGTTAAAGGGATTGGACTATTTGACTCGCGTGACTCTTTTCCGATTTTAAATTTTTTTGTAACTTCTGTTGTTACCCGTTATCTCTAAAATAAGACATTAGTTATGTTTTTAACACATGTAGTTACCGATATATAGAGGATTGCGTCACTAATTCATGCGTTTTTTTGCCCAAATTTGCGATTCAGTAGCCGCTGAACTACAATTCCGATTTTCAATTTTTTTTGTAACTTCTGCTGTTACCCTTTATCTTTAAAATAAGACATTAGTTATATTTTTTAACATATGTAGTTACCGAGATATAGAGGGTCTCCCATACAACGCTTTTTGTGTGGTTTGGCGGTTGAATCAAATTCTTCCTGGGTCCCCAATGGGAGGAACGTAGTCCTACGTTAAAACCATTATGGCACAATTTCACCTCATTTTACTTTACGAATGTTGCAAAAGTTTATAAAACATTGTAAACCAAGATGGCTTTTGGAACTATCTTTGTTTTCTTATAATGAAGAAGACGACAAAAACACTCGTTGTCTGTATTTTTCAAGGTCCCGGAACTAATGTGCAGAACCGATAGTTTAAGAAGCCCCGGAATATACAACAGAAAGGGAATGCTCACGCAACAGAACCACGTTCCTGGTGAGGCTCTCCTCCTCCAGGGCCCTCTGCTGGGCCCTTCGCCGCTCCTCCCTCTTGGCGTCCTGGTCCGCCTTCTCTATGTTCTGAGCGAGCTCCCTCTTGCGCTGCTGCCTCTCGAGGATCCTGTTCACCAGCCTCTTGACGTTCCTCTTGGCCACGAACACCACGTCCTCGCACTCCCCCTTCTCGGCCTCGTACAGTTCCTTCGCGGATCGAGCCTCTTCTGTCAGCTGTTTGTAGCGATCCTCTGCTCTGCAAGAGAAAAACTATTTATGGCCATTTTTACTTTCTCGTTCGGTTATTTAGGCAATGAATGCGCAGACCAATTAGCCAAAGAAGCCACCACAAAAGATTATCCTTTCTTTCTCCCTAAGCAACTTTCCAAATTGCTTTCCTAAATCCTTTCTTAATTGTCTTAAAATATGTAACAGTCAAATCAATATAAGCATGGAATTCGAAGTATTACCACTATTAAAAGAACGTTTGGACTTCCGCTTTCACTCACAGCATGACTAATGATGAAATAATACAGTACTTAATGGGTGCTACGCATTGTGACAGAAATAAAATTGTCTTAAGGTGTCTGTCATTCGTCAGTGTCACATGGAAGATTATTATTTTGGGTTTATTCATTTAGATTCAAGGCTGGTTTCGTAATTGTCTTAAAATATGTAACAGTCAAAACAATATAAGCATGGAATTCGAGGTATTTCTATACGAGTGATTTTGCGTTATTATTTAAATGCGTTGTGTAGAATTTGTACACTCTTTTTGTTCTTAATAAAACTGCGTGACGAACACTGTTGTTCTGAATAATTTAAATAAAATTAATACGGTACTGAGTGGTTATGATAAAAATAAAATTGTCAGAAGGTGTCTGTGGTTCTTCTGTGCAGCATCGAAGATCTTTGTTATGTGTTTAGTGTTTATATCCAAGACAAACATTTATATCCAACAATCAAAACAATCTTCGTGAGGAATCTAAGGCGTTTCAGTCATTATTTAAATGAGTTGTGTAGAATAGACACTTTTTGGTTTTTAAAAAAAACTGTGTGATAAACACTATTATTCTGAATAATCACATCTGGCAAGACAACTGGGATAACGGAGAAACTGGCCGCAGTACACACGATAGAGTGCCTAGGGTCTCACACAAGCCAGTAGGATGGAATAGAGAATATCTAATGTTCGTTGCAAGACACGGACCCTTCCCTTCATACCTTCAATCTTCGAACACATGACAACTGCTAGTGCGGAGAGAAAGGAGATCCAATGCACTATGCCACAAATTGTCGGTTTACCCTCCCCTGGCATTTCCAAACTTCTACAGTGCCACTTAAATTACGGCGGTTGGAAAACACTCTCACGAATAACTTATTAAGAACCCGACTTCGACTCCTAATGCGCTTCATATGTGATGAGAACAATCTCATTGTAGAGGATAATCATTGAGCTCGCATCCACCCAGACTGATCCACACTTCCGGCAACTTATGACTCTTCTTTTCTTTTCCCTCTAAGTATTTATATATTTTTTCCACTTGTTTTGTTTTCTATGTTGTTCTGTCCAGTGTATGTCTCTTTTTTTCATTATTTTTTTCCTGTTTTTTTTTTCTGTCTAAAAAAAATAAAATTCACCTTCATCCATCTAATCCGGAAAGGAGCCAAATGGCTCTAAACGTGGACATGCAGGTGGTGTAATGTAATGTAAACACTTTGGGTGAGTCGGTCGACGTGGGCTGATAAATATATACTGTGTTGTTTCTATTGTTTGAAGTTATGACGCCAGGATTCATAAAAGTATTTTATTCACATACACACACAAAAAGGATAAGAAAGACACTTTAGGACGAGAAAGACACTTTAGAAATTAGTGCAGTACATCTCACTGAGAAACCAGAGCTCTTTCAAACCAACAAACGATAGAAAAAACCAGCGGGAGTGGTCTCCCCTAAACTTTCTCATATACTTCCCCAAAAAGGTGCTGTTTCGCCTCTCCCCGAGTGAATAAAAAAAATTCGAACCTACTGTAACCCAAAATCAAATGACTATCAGAAGGTTTTTCGTTGTAGATTATAGTGATTGTAAAATATTTAGATAAAGAATCCAATTCAAAGGGATGCGAACTGATTCAAACGCATCAATCACACACTGCTAGGTTCCACTCTTGCCAGCTCTAGGGCAAAGTGACGTAATCCTTCCGCGTGCACAGAGATTGCTACCAGTACTCGTGCGTATGGAGAATCGGATTAGAAAAATTAATTATGCAATTTTAACGCCTTTTTTTAACCGATTGACACAAAAATTGGTAAGAAGGTAGGAAGGCCACATACCAAATTTGATTTATATAAATAATTTTGTTAAGAAGTTATTGCTGTTAAAAATGTGCGATTATACAGACCATCAGACAGTTAACCCTTCGACGGATTTGGTCCGAAATTTGATACGGACCTACATTCATGATGATAAAAATGTGTACCAAATTTCATCCCCATAGCTTAAATAGTTTTTGAGTTATCGAGTTCACAGACACACAGGCAGACAGACAGAAAGACATAATTCCAAAATTGGGCGATAGCTTCCGCGTGCACAGAGATTGCTACCAGTACGCATGCGCATGTAGAAACGGATTTAAAAAAATTAATTATGCAATTTGAACGCCTTTTTTAAACCGATAGAGACAAAAATTGGACACAAATCTACAATAAAGGTAAGAAGGCCACATACCAAATTTCATTTACCTATGTAAGTTTTTAAAGAAGTTATTGCGTTCAAAAGAGAGAGGAAGTTGTTAAGAAGTTATCGCGATTAAAAAAATGAAATATGCGATTATACAGACCGACAGACAATTAATCCTTCGACGGATTTGGTCCAAAATTTTATACAGACCTACATTTATGACGATAAAACTGTGTACCAAATTTTATTCATCTAGCTATTCAAGATTTTGAGTTATAGTGTTCACATGAACGCGAACAAACAGACTTCCCGTAGACGAATTAAGTCCAAAATTTGATAGAAACTGCAAATTATGTATAAAGATTACATACCAAATTTCATCCCTGTATGTCTAATAGTTTTCGAGTTATCATGTTCACAGATACACAGACAGACATAATTCCAAAATTATGTTTTTCGGACTCAGGGAGGTCTAAAACGTGGAGATTCGTCAAAATCTGGAAATTCGAATTTTTTGACAATTACAGTCCTTTCTGTTTGTATACTTCGTATACGAGAAAGTAAAAAGCAAGAAAGTGACTAAATGACTAAACCAGCGGGAGTGTTCTCCCCTAAACTTTCTCGTATACTTTCCCAAAAAGGTGCCGTTTTCCTTCCCCCAGCGTGGATAAAAAAAATTCGAACCTACTGTAACCCAGAATCCAATGACTATCAGAAGGTTTCTCATTGTAGATTATAGTGATTGTAAAATATTTACGTAAAGAATCAAATTCAAAGAGATGCCTAGCGATTAAATTCTAACCGATTTTCCACTATTACCGTCTCAAGGACAAAGTGGCGTAATCCTTCCGCGTGCACAGGCATTGCTACCATAGGTTACTACCAGTACGCATGCGCATGAAGTTCGTTTCAAAAGTGAACAAGTATGCGATTATACAGACAGACTTCCCGTTGACGGATTTTGTCCAAAATTTGAAAGAAACCTACAAATTATGTTTGAAGACCACATACCAAATTTCATCCCCGTAGCTCTCTAATAGTTTTCGAGTTATCGTGTTCACAGATAGACAGACATAATTCTAAAATTGTGTTTTTCGGACTCAGGGAGGTCTAAAACGTGGAGATTCGTCAACGATTACAATACTTTCTCTTTGTATACTTCGTATACGAAAAAGTAAGAAAGCAACCTAAGAAGATAACTATTGTAGAACCGAAACAGAAAATTTACTTAGAAAAGCGGAATGCTTTAGAGATCATATAAAATTATGCAGCTTTTTAAAAAAATTTTGCTGTCTTATGTGATTTATGAATTCAATGTTTCTTCCAGAACGAGTTACTCATTGCACTCTGACTACAAATGAAGTTCTCACGTTGCAGAATTTTTCATGATACATCCGAGAGGCTCTTCGCAATAGACTGAAAATAATCTTTAGTGTCGTCATCAACTTATTTCTTTAAAACGTCACGCTGAGACGTACCTGCTTCAAGTAACCTTAGCAGATCTGGTCATCACATTTTATAGTTATTATTTCGTACCACCAGTGTAGTAAATTTGAACTAGCTGTCATAAATCTTTATACTATTGTTTGTGCGAACAAGTCTTCCCGCGTCATAGCGAGTGCAATGAAGTTACAGGGGGACAATTACTGAACTATATAAAACCAGCGGGAGTGGTCTCCTCTAAACTTTCTCGTATACTTCCCCAAAAGGAGCTGTTTCCATCCCCTCCCCCGCGTGGATAAAAAAAAATTCGAACCTACTGTAACTCAGAATTCAATGACTATCAGAAAGTTTTTCATTGTAGATTATAGTGATTGTAAAATATTTAGGTGAAGAATCAGATTCAAAGAGATGCGTATGTATTAAAACCCATCTATCACATACTTCCACAGTTGCCGGCTCAAGGACAAAGTGACGTAATCCTTCCGCGTGCACAGAGATTGCTACCAGTACGCATGCGCACGGAGAATCGGATTTAAAAAATTTCATATGCATTTTGAACGCCTTTTTTTAACCGATTGAGATGAAATTTCGGCACAGATCTATAATTAATGTTAGCATCCGTCATACCAATTTTTATTTATCTAAGCCAAAGGGTTTAGGAGATATAATTTTTACCAGTAAATGATTATATAGTCCGACAGACAGTCAACCCTTTGACGGATTTGGCCCAAAATTTTATACGGACCTACATTTATAATGAAAGACATGTGTATCGAATTCTATCCATCTAACTATTTAAGTTTTTGAGTTATAGAGTTCACATGAAAACGGACAAACACACCACCCGCAGAAGCATAACACCCAAAAAAGAAAAAAAAACTACAAATTATGTGCAAAGATCACATACCAAATTTCATCCCCGTAGCTCTAATAGTTTTCGAGTAATCGTGTTCACAGACAGACATAATTCTAAAATTGTGTTTTTCGGACTCAGGGAGGTCTGAAACGTGGAGATTCGTCAAAATCTCGAGTTCGAATTTTTTGACGATTACAATACTTTCTCTTTGTATACTTCGTATACGAGGAAGCAAAAATTCCCAACAGAATGTTATGAAATTTCATGGGAGATAACCGAAGTCCATTTCCTTTAAACTGTGCAAATTTCAAGGTTCTGCTGTTTTTAGTTTTTACTTTCTCGTATACGAAGTATACAAAGAGAAAGTATTGTAATCGTCAAAAAATTCGAACTCGAGATTTTGACGAATCTCCACGTTTTAGACCTCCCCGAGTCCGAAAAACACAATTTGGTAATTATGTCTGTCTGTGTGTCTGTATGACTGTGTGTCTATGAACACGATAACTCGAAAACTATTAGAGCTACGGGGATGAAATTTGGTATGTGGTCTTTAAACATAATTTGTAGGTTTCTATCAAATTTTGGACAAAATCCGTCCAAGGGAAGTCTGTCTGTCTATCCGCGGTCATGTGAACGCTATAACTCAAGAACTTGAATAGCTAGATGGATAAAATTTGGTACACATTTTTATCATCATGAATGTAGGTCCGTATAAAATTTTGGGCCAAATCCGTCAACGGGCTGACTATCTGTCTGTATAATCGCATACTTGTGTAACTCCATGCGCATGTCTAGTGATAGAAATGCCTGTGCAAAGAAGGGACACTCCGGAAACTTGGCAGTTTGCCAAAAACCAATTCTGGCGGCGAGATTTTGTAAGGGAGCAAATATTTAGGGCATCTCGTTTTACTTGCGTACTGGAAGCAATCTATGCGCATGCGCAAGCTATTCTCCCGTTTTCTTCTCCGCACGCGGAACTCGCATTGCAAGAGTTTGATAAAAAATAAATATCGCGAAGTTTTAATACATACGCATCTTTTTGAATATGATTCTTCACCTCAATATTTTACTATCACTATAATCTACAATGAAAAACCTTCTGATAGTCATTGCATTCTGGATTACAGTTGGTTTGAACTTTTTATCAACGCAGGGGGAAGGGAAATGACAAATGTTTGAAAAGTATACGAGAAAGTTTAGGGGAGGCCACTCCCGCTGGTTATACTAAGAGTTTTGTCTCGCTAGAAAGCGAAACTAAACCACTATGCGGCGTAACGTATGGGGGATTGAAAACTTGTTCATTCTCACTGAGGATAATTACTAAGTAATAAAAATATTGCTGCAAATCTTTTGTGAATAGCCTTACTCTTTGAGTTGCTCTTCCAGTTCCGTGATCCTGGAGTTGAGGACGTCTCTGGGATTTCCCTCCGCGGACTCGATGAAGGTGCTCTCCCTCTTCGACCACTCCGACTTGAGGGTCCCCTCCAGGCTCTTCTGCTCCGAGCTGCTCTTCTGATGAACCGAGAGGCTCCTCATCCGACCTGCCTTCTTGCCCGCACGGCTCCTGCTCTGAACCTCCTCCTCTTTGGGAGCTTCCTTAGGTTCCATTGTCTGCAGTAGAAAGAAGGTGAAAGACATTAAGTTTTAAAATTGATGGAATTATGAATGATATCGTAAAAGAAAAGGTGAAGCTGAGCATTTACGAACGCTTCACTCCACTCAAATTCTGCGGTTTCACTCCAAAATTGGTCGTCAGTGCGAAAATCCGATGAGAGTTGGCGTGGTGTGGTCGAACTCGTGCCATCCAACTTGTCTAGAAATCTAAGTTCTCGTTTTGAACTGCC
>BGPR01012268.1:0-40871 GCA_013235015.1 Araneus ventricosus
AAGAAAATAGGTTTCAGCATCAATGCAGAGTTTTCTTTTTAATTTCAGTAGTTTTCTATGCATTTATTTGTATCGGCTCTTCACTTTATTCTGACGCGCCGTAAGAATGGAAAATAAACCAAATAAAATGCAAGAAGGTTGAAATTAAAATAGAAAGCTCTTTGTGTTGCCAGAAACATGTTACCATTGCTCAAGACAAGATCTGACATCCATATCCCTAAAGTAAGTAAGTTCAAAGTGAATAATTTCTTTCGTATAGTACATCCCTAATCAAACTGACACTCTGAGACAGTGGACTCTTCTGCCATAGTATGTCTCTACTTGGATATCAGCTTTCATGATACTCTGATATGGATGATGTATTATGAAAGAATGTGAATAGCAGTTAAACAGTATGATCACTGTTTTCGGTTCAAAGTTATAAAACAGAAATGAATAATTTTGATTTGCCACTCTAATCTCTTAACAATTCTTAAGACATGAGTACTACTATCAATACTTTAACAATTAAAGATATCTGGTATATATTTTTAGATAAATATAATTAAATATTGAAATATTACACATTTTTTTTACCATGAACATAAAATTCCTTTATAGAAATGGATACAATATTCATTTCCATTTAAAAAAAAGCAAACAAAGCTTAAAATTATTTCATTTTATTTAACTTTTGCAAAATAATCAAAGTAGTGTTTAAATCTCTAAATCCAGAGTGGAACGTGGTTGATAGACCAGAAAAGATCCGCACAGCGTATGATTGGTCACGGTTGGTGAGCAGAGGTTATGATGTTGATGTCACAAAGAAATAAAGGGAAATGATTTAGTATTATAGGCACATACACCTGATCAGAATACATTTATTTTTAATTTGTAATAATTGAAATTGTTATTTAGACTGTTGATCATATAAAATTATAAGATGGCAAAATACTTATTTTTCATCAAAATTATGCTTTTCCATTGAGGGTCTCCTACTCTGACAGATGGAACTCTGAATGACTAATGGAATTTTTTTTTTTAGTTTATCACATTTGTAATTATGATGGACATGCTGTCCTTAGGATGCAAAGGATAAAAATGGAATTAAATGATCTTAGATTTTGTCCTTGAGATAGTAATATTTTTTTTCAAGTTTCAGTAGTTCTTACCTTTGGAAGATGTGAAGCTCCAAACAGAATGTGAAGATGAAAGAAAGCCAACTTTCTAAAGATTATTATTGAAATCCAACAAGACCATCTCTCTATTTATACAGAAATAAAATTAACTCGCAAAAAAAGAGAGCTAAATATATTTAAGAAATACAAATTGGTGACATTTTGATATTGAATACTATTTTGATAATTATTTCTAAAATTCTGACATGTATTGGGATGAGGAAGGGAATTCAAGAAAACTACTTGAAAGGGATGCATGATTCAGAATATGATATGAGAAGTTGTATTAAATAGTGAGGCTTGGAAACCTCTCAAATGAATCTTAATTATGTAGTTTTTTTTCTCTTGCTATTTATTTTGAATTTAGTACTTTTGTTTATAATTGAATTTGTGAACTTTATTTGAAAAAAGAAGGATGATTAAAAAAAGAACAAGCCAAAATATGAGATTACTTCCTACTGAAGAGTGCTTTTTGTATTTACTGTATAAAACTACTTGTCATAAAAGTTTCCACTTTGAATAGTGTGAAGCAAATGTTCAATCCCTCGTAAAGGAAATAAAGGTGCATGTTAAGGTTTAACACAAACTTTTTTAATGCAGATAAATATGAGATATTTCCAGTCTGAATTGAAAGACATTTTTTTGATGGTATATATGTAAATGCTAATTATGTCTTTTCACAAGCAAAAGGGCTACAGGTTAAAAGGAGAAAGAGCAGAAGAGTAAATTGATAGTAATTTCTATTGAGAGTGCATGTGAGAGATTTATGACTTAAAATAATAAGATATTATTAAAAAACTTTTTTAATTTCCAAAATGGCATGAATTATGATGACAGAAAGGATCAAAAAATACTACTTTTTGAATTAATTCTACATTCAAAACATATAATTTACACTCTTGGATTTGGGAGAAAGGGTTGGATTATAAATTGCCTACTCCTCAGAAATAAATAGTTGTCTTCTATTTTTCTTTGGGAGTCATAATTTTTTCATGAGTCAAAGTTGTTATTCTGAAGGTTTGAAAAACTTAGAAGTTGTTTGATATAACAGCTTGGTTTATCTCAAGATATTTCTTCCAATTCTTTATGTATTTTGTTGTTTCCACCGAGTGTGAAAATTTATTAGTTGCTTTAAGGGTAAGAAAGGGTCTGTTTTAAAATTTGAAAGAAAGTTTAAAATGAAATACTGGATGACTAAAAAAAAAAAAAAGCCCTGATTTCAATTTATGCAACATGCCAGCTGCATGGATTCTCAACAGCTTGCATTATTTGCTTCTTGATAACACAAAAATACTTTTGTTTCTGTGAATAAGATTTGACTGGGCCTTAATTTTTTTCCCATTTCTTTTGCTTTTTGAATATGTAATATATTTAATCTTCTTAAGATGTACCATTAGTGTCAAAGTCTTTAAGTTTCAGTTAAAAAAAAAAATCCATTGAAGTATACAGAATTTGAAGAAATTTCGATTTCTAAAAATATTTGGGATTATTTAGTTCCTCCAACTAAAAAATACACTGCATGAGAGAGTAAATATAACACTAGGGATCAATGATTGGAAACTGATCAAACTTGTACATAGTAATCAAGATTACAGCTATGTGAGAAATACAAGATATCTTAAAAACAGGATTTTAGTAGAGAAACGAATTATGCTTTCCTTATTTTTATATCATTGAGTGTAAGATATCTGGTCTGGTTCTTAGACAACCTGTTATGTATTTTTTGTTTCCCATCATTAGCAGTCAACTTAACCATTAGACTGTTTTCACAGGACAATCAATAGCTGTTGTAGTATGCCACATGATGCCAACAAAATCTTGTCACCTATCAACTCTCTGCAGTCTTTGACATGATGTCATATTTTTCTTTGCATTATTTTGTTTTGTATTCAGCATGCATCAAGTATTGTGCAACAGCCAGGCTTGTTTAAATATTGGAGCTTGGGAAACCTTAAGAGTGATCAAGAGGGGCTGCTGCAATTTGAGCAACATGCTGGTGATTGGTTTACAATGCCTATTAGAGATGCACTACTGTTAACATTACTGAGACTCTAAAACCATTACTCCACATTGATTCATCCATGCCACTCGAAATGGTATTGGCATCTGCCTAACAGCTACATCACCTTCATATGTTGATTACAACATTTATTAGGCTGAGAGAGATTTCACTCAGAGCCACTTTTCCACTTGGCACTATACTCAAATGTGAGAAACTAGAAGGCTTGACCTTAGATGATTTTCTCAAATGTGAAAAATTAACTGTGAGGGCCATCTCTATTTGACTTTGGTCATATGGTATATTGAAGTTCCAGCTTGAAAAGTCATTATTGTTGTGTATGGGATTATGTTTTTGGTGCCCCAAAGTAAATTCTTATTCATTCCTCTGTGGATATGAAGTTTACTCTTGATGACTTCAAAAATATTTTAAGTTTTGGGCCTACTTCCGCCAAAATTTTACATATACACAAGTAACAGGTGGTTTAACTTTAGATTGCCGAAAAAAAGGAGTTAGGGGCTAACTGATCCTACCAAAGAACTTCTTTACAAACAAGAATAATCAGGGTTCAGATGTCTAAAGTCTTTTAAATCCTTATTTTAGCCCCATTTAAAAAAGTCCTTGAAAGTCCTTTACTTTTACTCTGCCATTATTAAAAATTTAAATTTCAATGATTATCGCTTTTTCTAATTCCTCCTTCTCGGCGGTAATCTCGGTCGACGTGGCCTCATGAATGGGGTGGGGGATCGACACACTGCTCGCTGCTCCACAAATACATATCCATTGCATACACTTTGTAAAATAAGGAGAGTTACAGATGGCTTTTTTGAACCATGGTTCCATAGGAATGATTGTCAAAAGTGCTGCTGCCTATTTTAGAAATACATCAAAGTGATAAACCCTTTATCCATTTTTTGCCAGTGATGTTTTTTAAAACGTTAATGATTGCATTCAACATTTCAAAATTTGAACCTATGGAATAAAGAGCATTGAGAAATCTGAGACTTTAGCATAATTAACTTGTGACATAAACTTGTATAAGATAATAAAGTTAAGCGTGATTCGGTTTGCTGCAGAGCAACTAATAAAAGAAAAAGATAAAAAAATAAGGAATTAAGGATCAAGGATGCTTTTACACCTCAGACAGAGATTGGAAAACATCATAACAATGACTAAAACATTTTATGCAGAATGTTCAGAATTACCATACTAGAATAAGAAGACTAGATTTTGCATTGATCCACGTATAATCGATATTCGAAAAACACAGACAGAAAAAATGAAAATGTATTGATGGGCTGATTGCAATGTAATTATTTTGGAAAAGATTTGGGCGAAATTTTATTTTACTCTAGATTTCCATTTAAATTTGATAAAGCCAAATTCAATTGAATTTGTCTTTCAACTCAAGGATTCCTTTGTTACTTTTTTTTGTAAACTATTTAAGCAATAATCATTATCAGAAAAGTTTGGAAAGATTATCAAATGACAAAACCATCATGGACAATGAGGTTTTTCTGTGAACAAGGCCTGGAAATAGAAATGGTGAAAGATGCTTCTTATCCCAGCTGCAAATAAGAATTAGTATTCAGCTGTCTGGGCTGTATAGCTAAGAATTACTATAAAGATATGAGTGACGCCACCCTCAGCTAGAGCAAAATACATTGCAGTAGTTTAGAAAGAAAGATCCAAAGAAAAAGATGAAGCAAACAACGAACGAAAAGCTTAGGAGAAATATTTTTTAAACAAAAGAAAAATGTTCCTCCAAACGGCTACACCAAACAAATGAGAAAGTAAATGATTTAGCTAAGGAGGCTGAAAAGTCAAAGGACATAAATTTATTTATTCAATCGCACGAACTAAGAAAAACAATTTCTGAAAAAGAAATTAAAATAAATACCTTAGATGTAAAATTGAATGAAAAAAGTTTGGAATTAAAAGATATTTAATTTGATTACCAGTTTCATGGGGTTTTTTTTCATCAATTTATTAACTCATATTTTTAGGAGTTTTGTTGTCTTAAATTTGTAATGTATCTTCTATGTAATTTATCATCTAATAGGTTGAATTTGCAAAAATGAGACATTTTATTTAAAAATGCGTGCGACAGTTCGTTAAGTTCATTCAATTTAGAGGTCCTTATTTTTTGGTTTTTTTTAGTCCTTAAAAGTCCTTGATTTTCTTTTAAGGAAATGTGTACGAACACTGAAATATATTTTGCTGTATGTTATTTACTACAACTTGATGTTCTTAGCCGACTGAAGCACAGTTTGTATTTGGGGTTTATTTTTCTGGTGCGCTTTTGACTCTATGTTTAGCACAGTTTAACCAAAACATGGCTCTTGCTGCATTAACTGTGACAAACCAAACCAATTTTCTGGTGGTATAGAGTTTAGCGCCAATATGGCAGCCCAAACAATCAAGATGGCTTGTTGTACTAGCAATCCGCCTTGCTTATTAGTATAATTGCTAGTGTTTTTGGTAGTTGAATTTTATATGAGAATTATGTAAAAATGGTTTGTAAATAATTATTTAATGAATAAAACAAGAATAGAAATTTATTCCATTTTTTCCTTGCTTCCGAATAAATTATTTTTATTTTGCTTGAGGTCGTCTCTTGTATACAGTATAAGCTTAACTAACCGGCATACTCGGGAAACGCCGATTTCTGGATATCTGAAAAGTCCGGATAGTTGAGTCTGACAGGAAAAATGAGGGGGGAGGTGATGTGTGAACTTTTTTTACAGATTCTGCTCTCTTTTAACTTTTTTTAGTTCTCGACTTTGTTTTAGGCTCGCTTTTTTCAGCAAAGGGGGACACTTTGCTTTTGACCCCCACCTCCATAAATAAGTCTGTATATGTCACTGTACTGTATATTGCTTTTTTTTTCCTTCTACACCCCTCCGTGCGGAGCAGACGTTGCATTCCAGAAATAAATTGTCCGCGTTAGTGAAACGATGCGGGCTGAATTTTTGACCGCAGATGTAAATTTTTTAGAAAAACCCATTTTCTAATTTTTCCGGTTAGTTGAGCTTTCCGGATACTTGAATGCCGGATAATCGAGAATTTACTGTATATTTTCTAGTATTATCTAGTGTTTTCTTCATCTCGTAGAAGATATTTCCTTCTTTTGCATCTGTTTTGTGCAACTTTTTTTAGATTCTTTTCATTTTGATGCTATTCTATACTAATTTCCCAAAACTGACAATTCTTCAATGCGCTAGAGTGATGTTACTGGGTGGTTGCACTGCTATTATTATTATTTAATTAATTCAGTATTTCAGTTATTAATTTAAATTTTAACTATATTTTTATTAATTGCAATTGAGCTTTATAGTTTCTGTATTATTTACTTTTTAAAATAAATTTATTTAATATTTGTTGATAATTAAGACACTTTTAATTCAATAGTTTTAAATTAATATCTGAATTTTGCATACACGAGTATTAATGAAAAAATTTAAATATTCTTTGCATACAGGTTCAAGTATCCCTGTCCTTAGGGATACTTGTCCCTTGGTGATTTCATGAAATATATTTTTTTCACATTTATCATTCGCTTAAACTAATCCTCTTATGATTTTAACAGTCAAAATATTTGAGAAATATAAGAAAAATTAAAACTAGGGTCACATATTCCTAGTTTGCCCCGTGTTCTGACACCATTTCAAATGTTCATGATGATGTTTTTCACTGTTAAAAAATTTCTGAACCCTAAACTTACATTGGTCAGTTCTTGCAAAACTGTTTGTATTGCTATACAAGAGAGAAAACTATTAATTTTCGTGATCCTTTATGTGTAGGATTTTTGCAATCCATCTACTTAAGGTCGTGTAGGGAATCTTGAACTTCCTATTTTAATATAGATGTGTCATTCTCTACGACCATTATAACTTCCTCAAAGTTCTCCATAAATAAACTGGCGTTTTTCAGCACATACGCCCTAAGCATATCCAGAAATCTGTAACAAAGAAACTTGTGTTAATATGCTGTGACTATTCTTTCAAATCTGATATTCATGAAGCAGGAAAATAACATTGAAAAAATGTAAAAAAAACTTTACAGAAAAGTGCAATTTTTATAAGTGTGGCTATTTTATTATTAGTTATGATGAGCAGGGTTGGGTTTTTGACTTTAAAGTGTTTTTTTAAACAAGTGCCAAAAGCTGGATTAAACTATCAAAAACTTACAATTAATTCTTAAAAATATTTTTTAGACATAACAGAATGTATTAAAAAATAAGAGAATTCCTTTAAGCAATTTAAAGTGTTTTGTATTTTTAACCTTTTCCAATTGGTGGTACATACACTGTACTGGGAATTTTTTTCCTTTTACTTCGGTTGCAGTACAACTGCTGTACCGAGAAATCGAGTGACAGTTCTTTCCCTCCTTTCTCCTGGAAGGAGTTCCTGACCCATTCAAGACTGTGAGTTCTATTGTCCGTAGTTGGGTGGGGATATTTTTCGCCAATGTTATCAGTTGTAAGCGCTTATTTTACATTTGTGGCAATGTTTAGGGACAACAAATTCCAAAACTCTGAAAAATACTCCGTTCGATAATTTTACGCTGTCGATAAAAGCCAAAATTTTCTTCTCTCGTGTTTGTTTCTTTGATTTTTTAAGAATGCCTCAGAAATATCTCACGGATATGGTGATTGAGAATGTGATGAAGAATTTGGATGAAGAAAATTTTGTTGATTTTGATTCAGTGTTGAGAATCAGAAAAAGTATTTGGAAAGATAATGCAATAAACAGAAAAAATGATTCTTTTAAGAAACGGAAAGTTTTAAAAAGTAGAACATGTTTTTGCGTATTTAAAACGGACGTTTAAAAAAGTATTACCTAGAACAAATTTTTCATTTTAAAAATGTAAGATTTCAATTAGATTTAGGGACAAAACTCATTCAAAAATATATATTTATAATTTTTGTGTAAAGATTAAAGATTCAGAAATGTATTTAACACTGTAAAAAATTGTTATAAATTATTTTCATTGGAATATAAGAAATCAGTTAAATGTTTTGCCTTTGTTTGCTGAACTTTGACTTTATTCAGTAGCTTTGAAACGTATTCATTTAAGTTAAAAACTGTTATTTCCGTCTTAGAAATGTTTCTTTATTTCTTCAATCGCACTTGCTCATATTTGAACTCAAAATACTTTAAGGATATGTATCTCTTTGTACACTTAACAAGACTTCTATTTCGCAAGTAAAATATTTAGGAAAAAATTTCTATATATTTTGCCTGAGATTTTTTTCTCCTGTTACGTGTTTCGTCAGATAATTTTGATAATATTTGGTGATATTATTCATTATGCAGACATGACACATTTCCGCTTTTTCGGCATCGAATTTAATCATTCTTGAGATCGATGCAAATCTGCATTAAAATTTTTGTTAATATGTTGGGGGGGGGGGATGTCACGCAAACAAAAACTATGCGCCATGTAAACATTTTGCGAATGGCTCTGAGGCGAAAGAGTTTCCGAATTCATACGATATTGAGTAATCCTGCCGAAAGTTATCGTCCGAGTTATGTATTGGCGTTTTGCCGCGCTTTGGGGTAAAGGTTTGGCATTGGGAGGAATGCCTGAAAAAGTTTGTATTCTTTTCTTTCTCGTTTCGTCCAATCGTCTTTGGTTTCATCCAATCGGAATTCATTCCAAATTTTAATTGGATGAAAGAAAATCATCCACGAATTTCTTCTGTTTCGAATTTCGTGAGAAAAAAAAAAGATCACTAGCTCTCCTTGAAGGAAGCCATTTTATTTTCGCGTTCTTTTTAACATTATTTTCTTCGTTTTTGTTAGTTATTTCATTTTTGTTAATTTTCATTCCTTAATGTTTGTCTATCAACACAGACATAACACATTTGTGCGGAAAAGCGAATTTCAGCGTTTTCGGCATTGAATTTTGTCATTCTTGGGATCGATGTATATCTGCATTAACATTTTTGGTAATGCGTTGGAGGGGTTGCGTACACAAAAGACGTGAATAGCAATCAAACAAAAACTGCGCACCTTGTGCACATTCAAAATAATGTCAGATTTGATAGATTAAAGGTCTGGAAGAATGTATATTGAAACATATTCTTCATTTTAGAGTGTTAAATTCAAAATGATGAGCAAAGAGCAGTCTGCTATTGAATATTTTAGAAAAAGGATTTTTTGTGTGATGCTATTGATAGTAACATGTGCAAAAATTTAAGGTCATCAGGCAAATGGTACTAAGAGGAACTTGATAGTAAGAAAATAGCAGTGAGAAGAAAAATAAAGAAAAAACCCCAATCAAAGAAAGAGAGCAAAATTTAGAAAATGAAGAAAAATAGCAGACCGAAGCATAAAAGAAAGCTCAAAGCATAGCTCAAAAGATGAGAAACAAAAGTCTTAATAATTATGTATAATCAAAAAAAGTTTTTACATCGTCATATTTTTCAGTGAGATAATTTTTACTGTAATTTTTATTTAAAAAACACTTTTTACATAATTCATTTTTCATACATTAATTTTCTTTTTAATAATACAATATTTTTAATATCTCAAGCACTTTTTGTTTAAATTTATTCATTTATTGTTCAATTAATAATAATTATTTTACTTCTCCGTGTTTACGTTTGACACAACTCCGTATTTGTGAAGTTTAGCTTTTTTTGTTCTAAGCCTGTGTCATATCTGATTATGGTAGGTGACTATGTAAGCTTAATCTCAAGCTATATAGAGTTTGCATACTTAGAGATCTGTAATTGGCCATATAATTGATTGCTGCACTAAGTAAGCAAGCATCAAAATTATAAAAAGTTCATGATTGAATCAATGTAATCTCAGAGAAATGTAGTTATGATATTACAGAAGCATTTAAGTTCACATTTGACATATTAAATGTTCTTTTAATATATATACTCCTTGAAAATATGGTTTATATAATATATAAGGTTGTATTGCCTACTTCTTTTAAATGTTAATTAACGTAATATATAACTTTCAGTTATGATAATTTTTTTAATATTTAATACTGAATAATTATTTATATAGCTTCTTAAGGAACTTGAAAAAAGTTGACTGGATTAAGAACTGATCATAAAAAAAAATTCTAAAACTATTTTAACACACAAATCATGATTGCCTACTGTATTATTAATCTTTGTAATAATGTTTTTCTTATATTTAAACAATTGATATCATACCACTTTGTTTCAGAATAAGTTATATCAAGTAATTTGTGGAGGTTTAAAAAATTGCGAATGAACAAATAAAAATTATAAATATAAGCCCTTTTTTCATATATGATTATTATTAAATATCCCATTTAGATAAATTTTACTCTCTTAGTACCTGAAATGCTGTACTTTAAACTCGAGTAGAAAAGCTATTTAAATTTTAGAATTTACTTTAAAAAAGAAATCTTGCATATTGCAAAATGCATAATAATTATAAAAACAAACTAAGTAACTTCAAAGCAAGAAATTCATTCAAATAAAAGTGGGAGGGAAGAATTTAGAAAAGAAATTATTGAAACATATGTAGCCAAATCTAGAGACTTTTCTGACACTGGAATGATTACGGACCACAAAACGGCAGACTCCATTGTAAAATGAATGCCTTAAAAATAGTGCATGGAGTGACAATGGCCATACTGGTCTTTCTAGTGGGGGAAAGAAATGATCTCCGCTCTAAAAGTAGCTGAACGGGAAAGATATTTTCCTTCGATCTGTGCCAAGTCTTAGAAGTTAAATAAGATTTCATCTCCAAGAACAAAAGCTAGACGAAATCTTAGATTAAGTATATCATTGGCTCATTACTATTTATTATGAAGGAAAAATATTTGTTTTATTTAACATAACTAACTAGTTATGACCCCAGTAGCAGAATACTTTTCAATAGTCTGCAGCGGAGGTTGGGTTTCTTAAAAATAGTCTGCAGAATAGTGTGCGACTATAAATATTTTGTTGTCTTTTTTTGAAATATTTATATCAACTTGCAACTATTAAAATACGACAAACATAAATTAAAAACCATACAACATCTTTATTATTTGTATAATATAATTGTATGAATTAATAAACAAAAACATATGAAGATTAATCTTTTCTTTGGGCAGATAATTAACAATAATGAAGTATCAAGTTGTTTCAGAAGTAATATTAAGCATACTATACAAATACCTATGCAGAAAATTATACTTGGGTACTTTTCCGTTTTAAACACAGCACTTGGTGTCTTTCTGTTTTGGTGAATTTTTCAAAACAATACATCACTAGCTCATATAAATGAAATATTCTTCAATATGTTAGATGTTATTTAAAAATTTATGCCTCCTGTTTATTGATAAAAAAAAAAAAATTAAGTATGCCAAAAAATGTCTTCCTGGTATGTTTTTAATTTAAAATGCAATAAATAATTGCTTTTTTTACGAAACAAAAACTTTGAAACTTATTAGCACATTTATCCTGATATGCATTTTAATGGTTTGTATGCAAACAGATAAATTGTTCTGCAATTATGCATATATAAGATTTCATAGTATCATTGTTTATTATTTAAAACAAGGAAGAACAGAGCTGACTTCCTCTAAAATTCTTGATACAACTTTTGATTTTATGGAATTTTGCATTTGCACATATGTAGATACATTTTGAAAGTGTGTATGATAATTAATTCCATATTTTTTAACTAATGCTTAGAACGTTTAAAATTGGGCAATCTTGGCTTGAACTCTGTTCCTCGTCTTTATCAATCTCAGAATTTGTTCTTTTTTCACTCCCGTTTTTAAAAAATGATTGATTTGCAGCCGTAGAGATCGATTGAAACTTCGGAGGTTTATTTTCATGCTGGCGTAAATAATGCTGCTTTAAGTTTTTTCGTAATAATGTAGCATCGCAATCAAAATAACGAATTTTATCTATATACGTAGCCATCTCAAAGTAAAAACCACGTGTTATTTCTAGAAGCCAAAGGCTCCGTGCCAGAAACGTATTGGAATGAAACGCGTAGAAAACATCGGTCTTTGACCAATACCGATATGAGGCATTTAGCGTACTTCAAAGTCAAATCGCAGTCACTAGGTCTAGGGAAGCCCTTCAGCATAGGGAAAAAAGAAGGGGGGGGGCGATGATTGTGTGAGGGCCAGAGGATTGCATATTTTAGCAATTTGAGTTATATAATAATTGCTAAGTTCTTTAGAAAGTGTGATTAATAACTTTGATATTTTTCATGATGGGATTTATTTTATGAGCACATGATAAACTTGATTACAAAATAGTCTGCAGACACTGTCCAAAATCTGCGACGTACGACGCAGCGTCGCGGTGTTTCTGCCACTGGGGTTATGACATGGAATATTCCTGTTTTATTAATTTTTAATTTACCACAGGTGAATCATTTATTTAAAGAAAACATCATACTGTATCTGTCCTTTACCAGTGGGAGTGGTCTCCCCTAGATTTTCTCACATACTTCCTAACAAAGGTGTCCTCCCCTACCCACCCCCTGCCTAAAAATTGCTGAGTGCCACGATTATTATTTATATTGTCTTCACAGGCAACGACAATACGAAAGGGTCAACAATGCCAGCAAGAGTAAAATACACCAAGCAGCAGTAAAGCGTGTGGCAAGCAGGCTCTGATACATAATATGGCGCATATTTTTGCATCATAGTAAGATAAACGGAATAAGTAATTTGAACACATTTTTTTTTTCATCCAATTGAAATGAAAATTGGGCACAGATCTACAATTAGGGTTAGAAGACTTCATACCAATTTTTATTTATCCAAGTCATTGCGTTTAGGAGTTATCATGTTCACATTCAAGTGAATATACAGACCGAAAGACAGTCAACCCTTTGATTGCTTTGGTCCAAAATTTGATGCGGACATACATTCCTGATGATTAAACTGCGTGCTAAATTTTATCCATCTAGCTATTTAAGTTACCATGTTCATATGAACAAGGACAGACTTCCCATGGATGGATTTCGTCAAAAATTTGGTAGAAATCGATTGATTTTGTGTAAGGTCCATTTACCAAATTTCATCCTTGTAGCTCAAACCGTTTTCGAGTTATTGTGTTCACAGACAGGCATAATTCCAAAATTGTGTTTTTCGGACTCGGGGGAGGTCTAAAACGTGGAGGAGATTCATCAAAATTTTGAGTTCGAATTTTTTGACAATTACAATTCTTTGTCTTTGTATACAAGAAAGTAGCAAGGTGCAGAAGCGTAAGACTAAATATATACACATTTTACCCCCATTTTTGAAAGATGAAATTAAAAAAAAAATATTTTCCTTACCAGCAAGTTTAAAGAGCTGAAGAAATGTCAAAAAAAAAAAAGATATTTATGCCATTATAAGAACTCCTCAATAATATGGATCTGACAACAAAGTTTAAATGTACAGTATATGGCATTAACTTGTCCACTTCACTTTAATTTGTTGCTTCTCTTAAAGAAACTGAAGAAAAAATATCAATTGAAGAATGGAAGTCAGAACAGCCAACTAGAATAGCCAACTCAAAAAACCACAAATATAATTAAAAATATATTATTTTATTAACTATATATTTTGACTACTCATTTTAACCCACTACTCTTTTTACCTCACCTGACCTTATTCAAAGTTCTTGTCGATATAAATTAGTGAAAATCCATTTTTTTTCTTGTTAAAATATGTATGTTTGTGCTTCACTTTAACAATCAACAATTATTTGAAATTTTGTTGGATTTTTACAGCACACTAGTTTTTAGGATTTTTGAAATAGAGTTGCAATCCACCATGTTACAATCAGTTGAAGGTTAATATAACTAATCTGGTACTAAATGGACCATATGAGATTATGAATGATAAAATTTTATAGAACTTTTTGAGAAGTGAATTAGTTTAGATCAGCAGTTGCCAACATATGGGCCGCAGCCCACTTGTGGGCCTCGGATAGCATATTAGTGGACCGCGGAATGCTAGTCAAGAGTCAAAGTCGGGAGAGCTTCAAGAACCATTACTCCTTTTTTGCTTTATAAACAATATATTTTTAATCCTTATATAGTAAGCTTTACTAATTACTGACATATACGTGCACATAATATATATGTTTGTATTTTTTTAGTATATTTAGTTGGTGGGCCTCGAAATGTTTTTCACACAACAGGTGGTCAGCACTACCAAAAAGGTTAGGAATGTTAGGTGCTGGTTTATATTATTTAGATTATCATCCTTAATTGCAAGCTACAGCAGTTTGTTTTGGAATGAGCCTTGTAATTTTGAACTGTGGCGAGATAACGATGAGAGTATCCACTTTCCAAACTGTTACATCAGTGGTAGGAGTTAAAACTTGATGGGAGCTGCAGTAGCCTAGTGGTAAAGACTCGGCTTTGGGGCCGGAGGGTTCCAGGTTTGAAACCTGATTCTACTGAAGCTCTGCCATGTATATGTACCTGTTGCATGTTAAATTATATTTAGGGGGCCAAACATCCTCCTGCTGGTGCGGTGCATACATAACCCACCCGACCCTGCCTATCCAGTTAAGTGTAATGCAAAAGTAGCAGGGTTGCAGTGATTTTTTTAAAAAAAATCACTGATTTAAATCAATTTATTTTAAATATCAAGTTAATCTGCTTTAATGAAATAAAATTGTTCATGCATATTTAAATAGTGATTTTAAAGTATTTTTAAATGTATATTTAAAGTAAGAATATATAGAACATAAAAAATATTTTATTGAATTGATGCAACTAGAGTACTTTCCATATCTTTATTTTTGAGAACACAAGCAAATTAGATTTTAACCCTTTGCGGCGCAAGGCAATAATTTTTTGAAAATATGATGAGAAAACAACATGAATGGGTTTAGTTTATTGTCTAGACATAGAATCTACAAAAAAAAGTTTTTTAAAAAACTTGCATCATTCTGGGGGGGGGGGCGCACAACCCCTCATGAGAACCCCCTTAGATACAGCCACCTTGATACACTCAAAAATTATTGTTGAATCTTATAGAAAATTATGAATTAAAATTTCAAGAATATTGGAGCAAAATTTTCGAGTTACTTTGCTAAAATTGTTAAAACGTCCAGAACTGAAAAATGTCTTATCTCCGAGTCAAGGAATTTTCCCAATTTATCTCTAATAATTCCTATTCCGAAACAAAATTTCATAAGATTGCTATATACATTCTAAATGGAGTACTATTAGCCCTATCCTAAACCTATTATTTTCCATTTATAGTTGAATTTAACGGTTGAGAAGCTTATTAATTAGGTGTGCCATTAACTGGTAGACTTTGCCGCAAAGGGTTAAATAAATCTCTAATGAGCAACACAATAAAATGCAAAGTATGAGATGCTCCTTTTTTTATGAAAAATATTATGAAAGGATCATGTTCACAAAGAAAGAACATAGTAAAATGCAGTGAGTTTCATTTTAATACTGGAGAAAACTCAATAGTGTTGGGGGACAACAAAGTTTTTATATTGCAGTAATGTTCAAATGTGAGATAATTAAGTAATGCATATAAATGTTCCAAAAGAAATACAACATCTACATAGTGCAATTTAAACTATGATCTATACTTATAAAAGACAATGTTTGTGAGCATGTGCACAATGTCCAGACGAAACTATCACACTTACAGTCATGAAATTTGGCACACAGGTAGTACTGATGGTGACTCAATGCACCTCGAAGCCTGAATTTAAAAATTTTATCTTGAAATTTTTTTATTTAATGTTTTAGGTGAAACAGATTAGGATTAGAGAAAGCTTCAAAACTTGTGTTTGGAATGAAACAAATGAACAGCTGAGTGTAAAATTCTCCAATATTCTAACATACAATAATATATCTATAGTCAAGAAATGACAATTTTTATTATATTTTTCTTTTTTTCCTTAGTAAAATTGTCTTATATTTCAAAAGTATATTATTTTTATATTTTAGTTCACAAATATTTTTTAAATAGTTGTTACATTTTTTAATTTGTTTTTTTTTTAAAGAAAGTGCAGCTTAATGACTGGCATGTTGTTATATATATATATAATTATATGACTGTAGGGCTCATTGTCTAATATACAATTGTTAAATATATATATATATATATATATATATATAGTTTAAAAAAAATCTTGATTTAAATAAAAAAAATCCGATTTAAATCGAATAAATCGATTTTTTTGAAAAAAATAAAAATTGAGAACCCTGAAAAGTAGATCATAAGGGGAGGAAGCTGGTGTGGTGCAGAAGTTTGGAGAGGAGGTGCTAGCTCCGGTGTTGTCCTTGTTATGTGACCGTGGTTCAAACTTACAAGATCCATCCCAAAGTAGCCTTTGTGTTGCTTCAAAATGGGACTTCAATATAACTAAACAAACTAAATTAAACTTGGTGGACTTAATGTGTGCTATGCCCACTTTTGTGGCAAATCTTTGGTAGATTCATATTTCAAACCCACAACCGTCTTGTGCTCTGTTACTAGGCATGTGGCCTTCTTTAGAGAAGTAGATTTAACTTGCTTGTTAACCCATTCCAATCTGATGAACCTGATTCACCATACATGAAAGTGCATTGTTTGTTCATTCAAATGATTGGAAATTCTGAGGGAGTAGAAAACCAGTGTGAAGAAAAGGAAATAATTATCAATTTTTTATTTACTGTCTAATATTTGTTTTGAAAACATTTTCAAATTGTGCTTAAAACTTTATTATTAAGCATCTAATTGGTATTTAGTTTGCAAAGTGTGAATAAAGATACTGTTAAATAAAAAGAACTTTGAAGATATTGAAAAGCAATAAAAATAATTTAATTTGCATTAATTTAATTACTTAATTTATTTAATGACGTATAGTAATTTTTTTTATCAGAGTTTATTTTTTGAATCAAATGTTCATTTCTTAAATGATGGTTTTGAAGTTAAATGAGAATTTTATAGTTTTTACCCCACTAGCTTCCATTGTCCTCGATTGAGGACATATAGTATTTGTTAAGAATATGCATTAATTAAAAGCAATTTTGATGCTAATAGGTTACACTAATATTTTGCTTACAGTAATTTAATGAAATTATTATTATTTTTTAATTAACTAGTTGGTGCATCAGACTCAAAGAGCATAAATGTCACTTCTAAAAGATTTTCTATCGGTCAAAATTAAGGCTGTTGTAGTATGATTGTAGATTCTCTTCATGATTGCTTTTAGTCTCAATCAGGGTTAGTTAGATTAACATCCCATTTTAAAGCTATATAAGGGGTATTTTGGTTTAATTTTGACCCTTGGTCAGAAGATGAGGTCAACACTTAGGCCGGCATCCCTTCTCCGAACTTCCACACCATACTAGTGGAAAGACATTTAACCTATGACAGACTAACAATGCTTCAGGCCCTTATGCACCACAGTTGCTTGGTGGAATGGGGCCTCAAACCTACAATCCTCTGTTTTTGAATTTAAGACTGTGTCACCAGATCGCTGTGGCCCCCATGCAAAGATTAGAAGATTGCAAATCTTAAATTCTGCTCAACATGTATACCATCTATAAGCTCGTTCGTTGCATGTGCAAAAAATCCTTTCTTTGGAATTGTTTAGAAGCTTTAAGAGTAGGATGCCGAATTGGATGTTATCTTTGTTGTTTGGCCTTAGTTCAGAATTGTGGGGTTTGTCTGAAATAACTATGATGTAATTTCAAAACTGAATGTTAGTCTTATAGAAGCATTTATGTTTAAAAGCAGAGAAAATGCCCAGAATAGCTTAAATGAGCAAAAAAGTGCTAAGCAAATTCTGGGGCTTGCTTGGCTATCACTGCCATTTGAAACAATTTGCAATGTCCTGTTGTTTGAGTTGTTTCATACTACCAGTTTGTATCAGTGTCATAACCTCTGTCTTCAGATTTGTTCCCTCGCGTCCGAAGCTATGTACTTAAGAAAAATTGGTAGAATAGTTCTGTTTTTGTAGTTAGATTTATTTTGCATTTGAATGAAAATTTGGTTTTGAAGTGCTGATTAAACACAAAAGCTGAAGCTGTGCTAACAGTAGAAATCTTTACTAGTAAATTGTATGCCATATAATTTTTGGTAATTAAGTTTAATGTATAACATTGGAATAATAATTCGGCTTCAATTAATTTTTTTTTACAAGATGGTGAATTGTTTTGCTCACCTTTGGTTATGCATTTCAGATCTAGTCCAAAATAATAATTTTTTAAAAATGGTCTGGAAAATTTAATCCTTAAATTTGCACCGTACCTTAGTTGGACGCATCAGAAAAATTACTGATATGCGTTATTTGCATATTTGGTTGAAAGAAAAGAGTCTGCTGTCTTAGTGATTTTATTTATGTTGTTATTAGCCACTGTAAAAATAGTGAAACTAAGACAAATTTTGTATTGCCTTTTATTTTGTAAAGGAAATCTGAAAGAATAAGAGAGTTCTCATGTTTTTATAAACTAACCTTTTTATTTGCATGTTTCATTCATCGGTCAGTTTTTATCATAAATAATCTATATGTATAAAATGCTAAGGTGGAAAAGGACGTGGCGGAAAATGGGGGTTAATTTCTCTTTTGTCGATGGCAACGTCTGTTACCAAACAAAACCGGAAGTCTCCGCCATATTAGGCATAACCTGTTACTATATTTGTTGTGGTGTAAAATAACTTTTTCTCGCAAAAACTGAGTTTTAAGGCATGGAGTTCACAATATTTCTTACAATATAATGAAACTTTAGATGAAATGATTTAGAAAGATTAGTTAGAAATGAAGGAGATGGCTTATAAGAGCCAGAGAACGTTCAAGTCAAAGTCAAGATAGTTTAAGTCCGCGACTTGGGACAAAAAAAGATTGAATCAAACATTTGCAAATAAATTTTATCACACACAAACCTTCCCCTCCATCTAAAATTCAGTAATCTTTAAAATTCCAAACTGCGATATAAATGACAGTTGAAATAAGAAAAACCCCTGTTTCACCTTCCAGCCATGCAATCTGATAGTACAGTTGTCAAAGCATTGTGTTTGCCGTTCAATGTTCGTGGGTTCTGTCCTGGGTGACAGACTTTTTCTCTGAGTGTTTTCACTCTCCATTATTAACATCTTCTGCCTCCCATTATTATCTCATCATTTTAGTATCACCTTAATCGACTTATTTTTAATCTTTGAAAATTAAAAACTTCCAAAAAAATCTTTACACATTTTTCTTGAATATTTCTAAGCACTTTTTTACTTACACTTACTCCTCTTTGCCGCATGGCTAATATTTTGGATAGTTTAAGTTTCAGATAATATTTTCCTAAAACTTATGGGAAAATAAATTTTTTACTAGATTTTATTCATTTTTCAACGCGTTTTCCGATAAATTTAAAATAACTCCTAATGTAAATTCCATCTCTCCAATTTACAAGTGTTCTAAATTAAGAAAAGAATGAAAACTGTTTTTAAAAACACTGTTTCATTAGTGTAACTGAAAAGTAATTATTTATTTCAATTATTTTCTACATTTTAGTATTTAATTTAGAATTCATTATTATAAATATAATTTTTAACAATTTCTTAAATTCATAAGCAGATGGCGCCAGTGGCTTAACAGAATGGAAAATACCTATAAATATAACATTTTATCCGTTACTAGGGGAGACTTGATCCCTAGGTTTAAAACCAGAGAAAAAATGTAATTAAGTCTCTGAAACTGGCAACACTAATAAAGTGATTCCTTATCAACAGATCTGACAACAGAATTTCATTCAGCTATTTTTATTTTTGTAAGAAAGGAATCTGATTTCTTATAGTCAAACTTCTTTTGGAGTAGGTAGTTTATGTTTCTTATTTTTTGCTAAATATAACTAAATTACTTAAGTTTATTGATATAATATACTAACATTCCTTACTGCTTAAATGTTATTTAAATCCAATACAGTTTCTTTACTTTTGATTTAACAATTCTTTTTCCAACACATGCACATTAGGGACACATGATCCCCATTGTATTGGGAGACTTGATCCTGGGATCAAGTGTCCCCAAAGTTAAGTTAAATTAATGTTAACAATTTTATTACCCCCCTCCTAGCCATTGTGATTTTCAAGTCACATTTAGATAATATCAATATCAGTTAGAATATGGTTACCTTGATTTTGGATGGTTAGCAAGAACATGGTGACTGTTTCACGGAAAGAGAAAATTAGTCATTCTGTAGGAAAAATTGAAAAGAAGATTACTTCATCTGAATGCGAAATAAATTTTCTAAGAAAAAGAGGACTTCATTCCAACCAATTTATTTATCCAGAAAATGTTGACATTAGTGTTGTGGACAATGATGACATTGTCAAAAAACTACCTAAACTAGACATGCTTGGTGGAACTCTTCGAACTGCAAGAATTTTAACATTTATTTTTGATTTTTCAAGCTTTGAAAATGTTATTTGATCATTAGTTTCAGAGATAACAATCCTTCATATGGGAAACAGTGATTTTCAATAATGAAGAATTTTCTAAATGCATTTTTCTCCCTTTTTTACATGATAGTCAACAATAAATTTGATTTCAACCCCCTTCTACCCAATTCCCTGCAATTGGGGAGAATTGATCCTTTTTCTAATTGTTGGAAAACAATTTATCTTTATTTTAAAAATGGTTTTTCAAAAATAAAAAAAATACTACAACAAAAAAGACAAATAAGCCTTTAATAATGACTGAAAATATTTTTTAAAAATTTTGTTTTTTCCAAAATAAAAATTAAAAACTGAAAAAGGGATCAAGTCTCCCAAGTCCCCTACTGTACCTGCAACTAACGTTTCATGTGTCCGTGCAGTACATACATAACTTACGTTCTATTCGATCGCACAGTGCCTACAAATAATGTTTTATTCGAACGCATCGTACCTGCAAATAAGGTAGGCTAAGGTTCAGGGCCAAACAATTTTATTCCTTCTTGATTAAGGTGAAAGCATCAGCAAAGGAAATCAGCTTAAGATTTTTATTTATTCATAATATTGTCTTTTTTTATGTTCATAGTGCTAAGATGTCTCTTCAGAAACTCTTTATTAATAATATTAAATCTAATTTGTTTTTAGAATTAATTTTTAGAATAATTATATTTGTTTTATTTTTGCAACTTTTATGTATTTGTTTACTTATACACTTTCATAATTTTCTTTGAAAGTTTTATTTGAAGAAAAATATCTTTTTTCAGGCTAAAAATTTTTATTCTGTGCTTATTTAAGTTAAATCATCAGAAGCAAAATAAAGCTGATTCATATATATATAAGATTTTACAATAATTGTGCTAGGACACGCAGTGTCTACACTGTAGCGAGCGAAGCGAGCAGGGTTTGCATAGCAAACCTGGGAGGATTGCGTAGCGATCCTTCTGAGGGTTGGCGAGCTTTAGCGAGCAGGGGGCAGACCCCCCCTGGTATTTAAATGTTTTTTTATTTAAAAAAAATTTATATAGAATTTTAGACTTTTAGTTTGAGTATGGAGGGATCACAGTTATTGAGATACATTAACCAGTCTTTACTTTCTTAAAAAAGATCTTTGGTATTCTGTTCACCTTTTTATCAACTCGTATTAGTTATAGTTATTTCTAAAATACCAGTAGGAGTGAGAGTGCATACCAGTAGGATTGAGAGTGCAATAATTTAACCAAGTATTTCAGTGGCAGCAGTTGGATAGCTTAAGTGTGTGTGTGTGGGGCGGGCGGAAGATCACAGACACCTTTTAGTACTCTGGAGTATAAGGGGTAGAGAACAAAATTTAAAAATTTAGTTACAAAATTTGCTTTTCAGGACACTATTGCTTTTTTATAATTCATATTTTAGGCAGCTAAAATGAAATAAAATTTTTTCTACAAAGGGGGAGGGGTTCGATCGCCGCAACTTGCCACCACTGAAGTGAAGATTGATAGTCAATTTGACAACTAGTTTCACTTTCAATGAAGCCGGATTCAGTATCAATAAAAAAAAATATTGGCATTTAAAATCAGCAAAACAAATATATTAATAAATCTGTATGAAGCAATTGAAGATGCTCACAGTGTATTATTGTATAATGCAAGGACAAAATATTAATATTGAGAAGTGTTTTAGTACAGTAATACAACAATATTTTGGGGACCAAATAAAGATATTGTTATAGAGGGATGTATTGTTATATCGAGGGGCGATATAATTACGATATAAAAAACTTAAATTTTGGTTGTTTTATGTGAACACAATACAACAATATACATTTTGCAAAAAAAAAAAAAAAAAATCACCCGAGTGATGTTTGTTAAAGCATACAAAAATTTGAAAATTCAGCTATACAATAAAATAGTTCACATACTTGAGTAACTTATTAATCGAAAAAATCCAATATTTTGTTTGCTCTTTCATTTTTTAAACTGTTAAGTCAACTAACAAGGTTTGCATAGAGTCTAATGCACGGAAATGATAATCATTTGTGGATGAAAGGTTTAATAAAATTACCCATAGGGACTGAACTGATTGAAGACTAGGAGTGGTACTAGTGTCTGCCCGCCGTTGGGGGGACAGGGGGGAAAGTGTAATGAAATTAGTATAAAATTTTCACCAGATCTTTATTTATCTATTAGTTGAATACCCCATTGCATGAACGGGGTACAAAAAATTTCCCTGCAGGGGATTGGGGGGCACATTATCCCCGACAAGGGGCCGTGTCCCCCCTACTGACGCCACTCCGGATTGAAGTCATTAAAGATTGTGATGTATCTGTATCATCATCATTTCTGTTAAAAATCACAGACAAAATGGGTCATCTTCTTCAGTAACTCCTTGAAAAACCATAATATCAATCATCCACTATTAAATATTCCTCCACGTTAATTCCAGACATTTTCCACTTTTTTTCTACAAGCTGAGTTAAAGACTTTTGAAGTCTCAAAACACATTCTTCAGCCATCTGAAACATCGCCATTTTTCTTATATTTTCGTCATTATCAGTTTGCTTATCCTCTATGAAATATTGTTGCAGAGGAAAAAATGGCTTTGAGATTTAAAAAAAAAAAGAAACATTTTTGTACAGGGGTTTATTGCTGTACAGAATATTGTTATATTGAGGGGAGATTAACATTATGTTCTATGCAAATTCATCATGACCACAAAATTTTATTGTTGCAGAGGGTTTTATCGTTGCAACATGACTTTACTGTAAATTAAAGATTTCTTTGTTTCAATCCTGGGCATGCTACACTTTCTTGCTAGGGATGTAATGTATAGTGATTTGGCCGAATACTAAATTTTTAAAAAATATTTCACCTTTGATTGTAAATGAAATATTTTGCAGATTTTAAATGAAAAAAATAAGATTAAATAAAATTTATTTTTTGTTATTTGTATATTTAAAAAATGATAACACCTCATAATATATATTTAAAACATTTTAAATACCTTAATTCCAATAATAAAACCCCTCATCATTTTGGGATTGCTTCAAAGAGATAAAAGAGTCATCATTGCAGAACATGACAATGTTCAGACGCCCATTTTGTTTGTTTATGTAGCAGTTTGAAGTTGGAATACCTAATTTAACTTCTCTCCTACATTTTGTTTAATTAAGTTTCCATTAGATTGTCTCTGCAGAAAGCTTCATATAGTCCGTGTTAATGTGAACACAATAACTCGCAAACTTGAATAGGTAGATAGATAAAATTTGGTGCACAGTTTTATCAGAAGGATTGTAGGTCCGTATAAAATTTTGGACCAAATCCGTCAAAGGATTGACTGTTTGTCGGTCTGTATAATCACATACTTGTAAAAATGATCTCGTAAGCCCATTCTTTGGCTTAGATAGATAAAACTTGGTATCATGGATGCTAACATTAATTATAGATCTGTTCCCAATTTTCATCTCAATCGGTTAAAAAAGAGGTGTTCAAATTGCATATTCAATTTTTTTACTTTTGAAACGAATCCGTTATCTCCATGTACATGCATACTGGAATCAATCTCTGTGCATGATATTCAGCGGCTTCATGACGAAAGGCTTTTGCTTAATGACTTCTGCTTGACGCTTTTTTGCTTGCCTTTTGGCTCCTTTTTCTCCCTTTTAGCGAATTCTGATCCTGCTCGGATTATTTTATTTCCATTTGTTTTGTTGTTTTTACGTGTCTTGGAGAAACTTGTTGCTTTCTGGGAATAGAGCACATCCGAAATTTTTATCCGAGTGAGGGTGCAGGGAACTGACGCTATATGAGAGTTTTTGAGAAATGAGTATACGAGAAAGTTTAGGGGAAGCCTCTCCCGCTGGTTTACAAAGGAGCTCATGTATATGAGCAATAGACTAAAGGTAGTGCTCAAATAGACTAAAGGTAAAGGCTTTATACAATTTTCTTTAGATTTGCAAAAACCTGTTCTTTTAATTTATAATGGGCATGGATTTACTTATGGAACAGTAAAAAAGGCCATGCGTAATTGCACTATAATTTTTGTATAATTCCACTCTAAATGATTTGACATGAGCTGTATTTGCAACTCTATAACCACCTGTTTCATCTATACATAAAGTGGCCATATAAAATTCAAGAGAAAAAAAGAAAAGTTCGAAAACAATAATGAAGTTTTTACTGATGAAATTAGTAATAAAACAACTACAAAAAGAAAGTGATGCAAGAAAATAGTTAAAAACATACAAAGAAAAACTATATAAAAAGCAGAAAACGTCTTATTCAGTCAAGTGAATCCACAATTGCAGATAATCAATTATCACAGTATTTCTGTGAGATGTTGGCAAATTATGAAGGGGGATCAATCAAAGAGCTTATTGGACAGGTTTTGATAAAATAGGAGATTTTCTGTCAATAAAATATCTAAAACTTCAGACTATTGCACCTTTCCTGAAAATCATAACATTGTTGGAATTGAAGAGTCAGATAGCCTTAAAATTCTTGATGAGCCAACTTTTGATCATAGGTTATTAAAAATGTATAATTTGATCAAATAAACTGATTTTCTTTTGAAGTTGAAACTATATTGAGTTTTGTTAAATATTTTTTAAAAAAAACCTTTGTTTACTTATAATACATTTTTGTGCTTATTTTTTAATTATGATCACTTTACCCCATGTACTATTTCATAAAAACATGACAAATGGAAGGTGTCATAAAATTGTTAAAATAAATTATTTTTCCCCCAAATTTTAATGCAATGTGTTCTTCAATAATGTAATGTAAAATAACAACCAAAAAATGTGAAGTATTTTAACAAATTCTTATATTTATAATCCGATTTTATGACCACTTTACCCCACCTGACCCTAAATGATATACAACATTATTACATACACTTATGTACTATGCAGTTTAAAGTTGGATTTATTTTTATAATAATTTATATTAATTATTAGTATGTAATTCTGCAATATTTTTATTGAATATATGTAAAACAAAATTTTTTAAAAACATTTTATCCTAAATTTATTCTGCCGAATATCTGTTTAGGATTCAGCCAGACCGAATATTCGGGAAAGGGCCGAATAGGCTTAATGATTATTTGTTACATTCCTAGTTGGTATTATATATATAGGAAACCAAACAGAACAGACTTCGTCCTGAAAATTATTATTCTTGCCATAATTTCAGGCTTTATAAATGATAAATTATATGTAACTTTATTAAATACACCTATGTGCTATTCAACTTAAAATTGGGTAAATCTTGGGAGGTTGTTTGATAATAAATGCACCAAAATGTAATTCTGCAATATTCTTTGTTAAATGTGTATTTTAAAACACATTTTTAAAAACTTATCTTGAATATATTCGGCAAAAAAGCCGAATACCAAATAGTTGTTGAATATTCATTACATCCCTAAATGAAACATCACAAAATTTTTGCTTTTGGGATTGAAATGTGTAGCCTATTATGTTTATTTTTCAATTAGCCTATGACATAGGCAAACATTATAAAAAAAACTTCCTGATGACTGTACTGAAATTAGGTATTCTAGGTATGTAAATGAAACAAATGGAAATCAGAATAAAGATTTCTTATTAATTGTGTGGCAGCAGAATTTCAAAATTCATCATTTATGGGCACATGTTTTAAAAGTAATTACTTCGCTTGAAGTAAAAGTTTGAAAATAGCAATTTTTTTCCAAATTCTTAATTGTTATACATGCATATCTGTTTAATAGATTAAAATTTTCATATTTCTCAATTAAAACCTTTCAGAAAATTGCATTAGCCCTGTACATTTCCTAATTTTTAATTATTACTTTCTAGGTTGCTCATGATTGTCGAAATGACAGTGGTGCTCTGTATCATCAATTTGGAGTTGTATTAGTTAATGTATTTGATACTCAGGTAAGTCGTGAATGCATTTTGCATATTTACATTATATACTTGCAAGTGACACGAATATGATCCTTTTTGTTTAGAAAAAGTTATACAGGAAGATATTCTTTCTTGATCTTGTTTTCTTGCAGAGAAAATGTTTTCTTTATTCAGTGAAATAATTAAAAAAGATTTTGTGATTGCAAATTTATTTTAGGATTACTTAATAGATAACTGAATTTTCAGGGTTTTTTTATGATTTGTCCTATATAATAAACATTTTTGGAATAGTTTTTGATTACTGATAATTTCTTGAGATACTATGGCATTAATTCTGAGAGGCTAATGTGATATATGGATTCAAAATCCGAAATAGAAAAAAAAAAAATGGTTTTATTGATATGGAAACAAATCAGTTTTGTACTTGAAATATCTGCTTAATATCTTTAGCTCATTAGCTAAGGACCCATTTTCGTTATTTCAATCATTGTCTCAACAAAATTTAATGCCTAATATAAACTTAGATTTTCATTATTTAAATTTTTTAGATGTTCTTGTACTTTAACTTTTATATTATAAATAATAGTAGAACATCATCTTTTCTCTTTCAGATGTTTTATTAAATTTGTGATATTTTCTTCAGAAACATTTTCAGGCTCTCAAGCGTTTTATAAACATGTTTTTAGCTCCAGATTTAATTTCTTTTTGCAATAGGAATAATATCAGAATTTTCTGAATTGTGTTAATAAGAATTTTCATAACTTATGCTGAATTATTACTTTCTTGTGTACAAAGTATACAAAGAGAAAGTATTGTAATCGTCAAAAAATTCGAACTCGAGATTTTGACGAATCTCCACGTTTTAGACCTCCCTGATTCCGAAAAGCACAATTTTGGAATTATGTCTGTCTGTGTGTCTGTGAGCACGATAACTCGAAAACTATTAGAGCTATGGGGATGAAATTTGGTATGTGGTCTTTAAACATAATTTGTAGGTTTCTATCAAATTTTGGACAAAATCCGTCTACGGGAAGTCTGCCTGTCTGTCTGTATGTCCGAAGTCATGTGAATACTATAACTTAAAAACTTGAATAGCTAGATGGATAAAATTTGGTACACAGTTTTATCATCATGATTGTAGGTCTGTATAAAATTTTGGGCCAAATCCATCAACGGCCTGACTGTCTGTCGGTCTGTATCATCGCATACTTGTTTAACTCCATGTGCATGCGTAGTGGTAGAAATGCCTGTGCAAAGAAGGGACACTCCGAAAACTTGGCAGTTTGCCAAAAGCCAATTCTGGCGGCGAGATTTTGTAAGGAAGCAGACATTTAGGGCGTCTCGTTTTACTGGCGTACTGGAAGCAATCTCTGCGCATGCACAAGCTATTCTCCTGTTTTCTTCTCCACACGCGGAACTCGCATTGCTAGAGTTTGATAAAAAAAAATAAATATTGCGAAGTTTTAATACATACGCATCTTTTTGAATGATTATTCACCTCAATATTTTACTATCACTATAATCTACAATGAAAATCTTCTGATAGTCATTGCATTCTGGGTTACAATTGGTTTGAACTTTTTATCAACGCAGGGGGAAGGGAAATGACAAATGTTTGAAAAGTATACGAGAAAGTTTAGGGGAGGCCACTCCCGCTGGTTTTTCAGATAAGCTTATAAATATTTCTTATAATATATAAATATTCAAGCAAAATTTAGTACTTTTCCTTTTGTAACTTCTTTGATGCAAGATTATACTTTAAAAATTATATGCAATCAATATTCATAATAAAATTATAATCTCTAAAATCATTTTCTTGATGCAGGCTGCCCATGCTGTTTTACAACAACAGGATGCAGGAAAACCTGTTTACAAAGTTAAAAATATCTCTCTCAATACTCTGTGTAGTACATATGGTGGCCCGGTTAATCCTCGTAAAGATCAAATGAAAAGCCTTTATCGTAGAGATCAAAAATTTTGGAGTCGCCGTCCTTTGACAGAAGATATGATATTTCATGCTGCCTTTGATGTATTTTGTCTTCTGCCTACTGTGTATTATAATATTAAAAGGTATGTATGTTTTTGTTTTAGTAGGGTTTTTTTTTGTTTATAGACTTTATTTTTTGTAATAGTGTTTCTAAAATCTTATTAAATTTGTTGATAGTAGATAATCTGCATTCATCCGTTAATAAAAAAGTGCTTAAAATTAATGAATTAGTAGTTTTAATTGTGTTTTTATTACTGAAAAGATTTTGGATTGATAGCAAAATTGACTTCTGTGGTTTATTACTATAGCTATTTCTTTTACTCATTTTTTTCTTTTTTTTAGTTTATTGCGGCCCGAGTCATTCCCAATGCTTAATGAATTGTGTTATGAACAACTGATGACTTACATTCGCCCTGAAGAAGTGAAATCTTCAAAAAAGCAAAGGAAAATTGATATGGAAGTCCAAGATCTTAAACAAAAGCTGAATTCTGCTCATACAAAGCAGGTTGTTCTTAGCAACCGGGAAATAAGGTTACTAAGGTATGCATTTTTTTTTCTCTGAACTATTAATATTATGAGTTTAATTTTTGGGAAACTGAATTGTTTTATAAAACAAAGCAAAGTTACATTGACTTCATTCTCCTACTTATGATTTATTTGATGGGGTTGTTTAGTGGGCATCTCATTGTGGAAAGAGAGGGTTCCACATGTATCCCTTAGTAATACTATTGTTGTTCTCAGCAATCCCTTGTATGGTTTGATGAGGAGGTGAATATACATGGAGGTTTCTGGAATCCAGATGTCTTTTTTTTCCCCCCTTCCTAATCAGCATTTATAAATTGCCAAAGACTCAACAAATCAAGCAAATGCCAGAAAAATTTCAAAACATGCATTTTTGATTATTCAGCAGTTTGAGTTATGCATATTGTAGGCTTAGTGATTTTTTTTTGTTGATAGGCATTTTGAACTATATTGTGACATGTCAAGGTCTCTCTTATATATGTGTGTCTGAAAATCTTACCTAGTGTGCATTCAAAGTATAGTAGAAGGGCAGGATGATTTTTATGCTGTTTTATTTTTTTAAAAATAATTTTAATTGATTTGTTTATTTTTAAATTTGAAATGTCATTACTTCTGTAGTGGAGAAAAAATTTGTAATTTGTGTTAACTTTTTAGATTGTTCCTAAAGACTGATGGCTCTTATTTGTGTTGGTTATTAATCGTAAAGGATTTGGATCTTTAATGATCCCTTTGACTGGCTCCAATTTTCAGAAACTTTTTTATCCGTAGCAGTTCTGAGCATTTCCTTTCAGAAATTGAATTCTCTATGCATTTACTGTTTTTGTTGCTAAAATTTGTGTCAAATCAATCTTTTTGTTTGATTTAGGAATTATTAGATGTATTAAATTTAACTGAAATTGTGAATTGTTATGAAATGCAAATTTAGTATTAATATGATTATTTGATTTTATAATTTCAGGTATCTTGAGTTGAGTCCTCAAGATCGTGCCAAAATTGAAGGTACTCCTAAAGTAGCTAAGAAGTTAGAGCGTTTACGAAGTAGAGGTAATAGTAATGATTCTGGATCTTTACATTCTGGATCTGGTAATGCTGAAGATGATAATTTCTCAGAAGACAGTAGTGTAGATGGCACTGGAGAATATGATGATCACTTAAGTAGCAAAGGAGATTATGATATCAGTGAATCAAATTTCAGCTCTTTTTCAGATCCATTTACATCATATACATCACCAGCTCATTCACTATCTAATTATCGTGTTTCTACTCCAGAACTTATTCTAAATGGCAGTTCAGATCATTTTAATAGTTGGTCACCAGGAGGAAGTAGTTGTGGTGGCAATAATTGTTGTTCATGTGATTGTCATAAGAAACTTCCAATGTCACCTAAACCTATGAAATTACAAACTGCTCAATTTTGTAATACTGCTTCTCAGACTTTATCCACTGGTGACATAGTTATAACAAAAGTCTTTTTTGAAGATAGTGAAAAAGTAAATGGAAGCAAAGCTTAATTTAAAAATATACGGGTTTCCCCTTCTGAAGTAATGAAAGAAAATACAATATTGTTATATATTAGATTCGGTTAATTTATTTAAAATTTTTAACTTATATTTTTTATATAGCATGACAGTGGAATCATTCCTATTTTTTTATTTGGAATTTTCCCTTCAGTTTTGTATATTTTTTTGGATGATTTGCTGATATACCAATTTTTGTTAATTTTATTAGAAAGTATTATAATCAGCAAGTCTCTTAATACCTCTTGGAACATCATGAATCTTAAAAAAAGAAACTCATATTATGTTCAGCACTTCAGAATTGTACATTTGTTTAACAAATGCTTACTCATTTCTGTGAGCTCTTAGTTTTATTTATTTTTTAAGCTTCTCTAAAACTATTTTTAATTAGTTTTTATCAATTCTGCATTTTTAAATTTGCAAGTATATTTTGTTTTGCAAATTAATATTCAGTGCATTATAATTTAGTTATTTAAAAATTGTAATATTCACTCTATTTTTATAGTAACAAAGGTTTTTTTTTGTATATATTTCTTTTAAGTGGTAAGTTTATATTTTATATGATGATTAATGAACATTTTATTAAAATTATCATAAAAACAGTTTAGATATATATTCTTATTCAAATATTGACATGAATTTTGGTTATGTAAGACTTTAAATGGTTTTGATGATAGAATCGCCACTAACTTGACTTTCAGCTATTCAATTTTTAAAAACAGTTTTAATGTAGGAATAATTTATAAAGTTACTTGCATGTTATAGCGGCCACCGAGATTGAACCACCAAGCAGCCAAGATGGAAAACGGTTTGGCGATGTGAGAACATTTGTTTTGGGTGTGCAGTGAGCTTTTTTGCTTGTGTATTTTCGTATTGCTTCAGATCTTAAATTTGAATTGTTTTTTGAAAAATATTACTTTTTTTTTGTGAATATGCCATTAACAATATGTAATTTACCAGCTGAAGCGGTGGATGTCAGGAATCTATGTTTTAAAAACATTTCTTGTTAGGGTCCACACTAAGTCAGAACAAGGCAAATTTTTTAAACTTAAACTTTAAAAAAAAAAACAACTGTCTCTGTGAAACGATCGCTGGGATTGAGGGGCGTAGACTTACCGTACTCAACTGTGACTAAAGTAGCTCTATGTGACTATTAACTCTATAGTCTATAGTGACTATTAGTCTAGTGTAACTCTATCTATGTAAAATTCGCGATTTTCACCTACTTTGCAACTCGACTGTGACTAAACTGTAATTACAAATTTAAAAATATTTTTGCAATCTTCAATGTCTACCTTTCTCTGTTAAATGAAACTAAAACCAACTCTCTATGCTATTTGGTTGCTAGCTATAAGCGTTTAACTTTAGCATGAAATTCGACGTAATTCAACAATTCTTGAGTAATATTTTGCGTGAACCTCAGATCGATGACCGAATTGCGTCAGTCTGTGTGCTCGCATAGGTCACTATGACATCATCAAAATGTTTAGTGATTTTAACCAACTTTGCTGCTTGTCTGTGACTAAACCGCAATTCCAAATTCTAAAATTCTTTTTGCAATCTTCAATGTCAACCTTTCTCTGTTAAATGAAACTAAAACCAACTCTCTATGTTATTTGGTTGTGGATCTGTAAGCATTTAAAAATACCACAAAAAGCGTCATAATTTTTTCCTTTCCGTACACACCATTAGAACGTCAAAACATCAGCGGCTTTTCTTTCATCAAAGCCTGAACCTAGTAGCTCTGCTTGGTCATTGAATGTTAGGAATCTGTTTTTTAAAATTTCAAAATGAGCAAATGTTCCTTTGTCAAAAAGTCAACAGACGAACCGCATGGCAGTCCTAAACAAATCCGTTTGGAAATGATCATAACTGTAGAAAGTAAACTCGATGGTCGCTATAACAAACAAGTACCTTTATAAATAAGGTAATTTGAGTAATGTAATCAAATTACCTTATTTTGAAAGTTAATTTAAATGTAATAGAGAATGGATATTATGTTCACTACTGTTTATTAATTTTTGGTACTTTATTTTGTAATTGAAGTAATTTTTTATTTACTATTACATTTTAAAATATGAAACTTTTAACAGTTTTTTTTTTTTATAATTTAAGACAATTCTTTCTAAACTCCGGTGAAAAGTTCCCTGCTCAATTAGTCATTGATAAAAAAAATACTTGTTAAAATGTTTTAATTTGATTTGTGAATAATAATTTTCAGAAATGTAGTAACCTCATAAAGACATTGATAGAACGACTTTTGCTTGCTTGTACAAATTGCTGGAATTGGCAGCTATCTATCTATATTATTTTATAAATTTACAATTTTTATTTATGACAGGTGAAAAGTTCATTTTATATGTACTTTAAAAATTTATACGAAATGCAGTTACACTTGCATACATCATTTGAGCTTATTAAGATATTTATTTATTATGTCTATAGATAATAACACAGCTTTCTTAAATTATCTTCATTTGCAGTGGTCTTCTGCAATTTATTTATTCTAGATGTAAATTATGCTTTATTTAATTAATGTTGTGTCTGTTTTATTAAATTATTTTCCGGTAAATTATAGCCGTTAGACTATTTTTAGAGATTTATGCTTTGCAGAATTACCAAGAATATACTTGAATGAATTATTATTGATTTTATTATCTATAAAATTGCATTTATAAGACTTCAGAAATATTTAAGAATCCATTTGTGATGATTTCTTTATTAAAAGTTAATTGAAACTGATTTAGTTCAGGTATGGAGATTGCATCATGCATATATATATGTCAAGAGCAAAATTCTCATATGATTTCGAGAATTTTGCTCTGTTTAGAAAATCTAAAGGTATTTTTGAAATATCTGCTTAGTTTTAAACATAAAGGCTTGGACCCACAATCAGATAATCTCTGAGCTACTCGCGTTGTAAGGGATTTGTGGTTAGTCTGAATTGGAGCAGATGCGCCATTTCCATGACACGTAACTTAGCAAACTTTCTTCGCGCCGTCAGCAGCAGTTTACGAGAGTTTCCCTTCGCTCTGTTTCTCACCAAGCATGCGCCTGGGGCCCCTGAGAAGAAAAGGGCCCCGACGGTATCATTTCAATTTTGAATAATATTTAATAGTAAGCATTTCATCGAATTGTATGAGCTCACTGAGCTCCAAAAAGGAAACAAAATTTCATAAAAATTCGAAATATTTTTGGGTACTGAAGTTTAGTGTTACATTTATAGCTTTATTAATTACAACGCAGGTCTTTTTGTTTGATTTGAAAATAATGTTTTCGAAATGTGAAAAAAAAAATTTGCTTCTTTAAATTCATATTCAACAGAAAGTAAATATGTTGATCAGTGTTCTGTTCTCATTTGTTATATTTGCAAAGATTGTGACTACCAATTTATTTCCTTATATTTAATTCAATAAAAATAGGATATGGAGTACAAGAAATGAAATTTTTGTTATAACAATGAATCTGAAGCATTGCTATTAAAGCATGCCCTATTTAATATCCAACATAATTTTCATGTAAAAATAACAAGAAATTAATAGTCTATTTAAATCTTATAATTCCAACAACTGACCGTTTTTTGATGACAATATATTTTTAAATATTTATTATCTTAAAAAATATGTTCTTAAAATGAATTTCTGTATTTCTCGATTTCTTGCGTTTTCATTTTTTAAACTAAAATAAAAAAGTTAATTATCTGTCTTGAAAAGAGAGTCAAGAATTATTGTTAAGTTCAATTCCCTGAATTTCTGCAATGGCTTATTTAATATTATTACGCCTCTATATATATGAAACATGAATTAAAGAAGATTTGAACTTGACATTTAGTTTATAAGAAGTCATAATCACTTTCTTTCGATGCAATGAGTATAAAATTTTTATAAATTTAAACTTTGTCGCTTTACAAGGTATTTAATAAACATGCAGCATTTCATCCAACTTAAAAAATAATTTACCATTTAGAATTAATATATAATTTTAATTCTAATCAATTCTTAAAGCATCATGTTGATGTTTTATGTGCTTGTATTTGACCATTTGCTCGCTTTTATTAAAATCAGGTTCATGTTCTATTATAATTTATCTACGAGATTTTTTAAGTCTGGCGATTTTCTTAGTGTATGAGAAAGGTATTTTAAACTTATAATGGATTATTTTAAAAAAAGCTATCTGGTTCTTTATCGTATAGTGAAATAATCTGAAAAAGTCTCAGAATGAGTTTGATTTCTTTTTAATCTTCAATTTAAAAATATGCTGATAAAAATGGCTTGGAGCATTTTTTTTTTCTTTGTTGCATGAATTCATGCCTCAAGAATTTTTTAAAACTTATAAAATGGCGAGACAAAATGGTTTATAACACTTTGCTTCTTCAATGAAAAGAGGCATAGATAGTATGCTGATTTGAAAATTTAATATTAAATATCGAATTTGTTTTTGCATTCCCACTTCATATTACTTCAGTATTTAGCATGAACATAATTCCTTTTAGTGCTTTATGCCTCACTAATGTTATTAGAAAATAATTGTGATGTGTTCAGTAGTAATACAGAAAGCAATTTTGAAAAGAAAAAGTTATTTGCAACTTCCTTTTATTCGATAATAATTAAATTTTGATATACCATATGAAAATTTCGAAATCTTAATTATTATTAATTAAGATGTAAATTAAATATTCTGATTATAAAGTTACATAACGTGGCAATTATAAAATGAAAATTTATCAATAAAAATGTAGTTATCTTCATTGAAAGTATGCATTCGAAACTGCTAAAAAACTACGACGCGAGAACAGAGTACAAACTACAACAGGCTATGCGAATGATCGTGTCTGTCCGATCTCGCGTCTTTGATGTTTACCGCCAGAAGTTGGGAAACCACAGATGCTCTTACCAGCCCCGAGCGACATTGAACCTACCTGTTCCCATGGCGGGAAGTGACGCGCACCACAGATGAAATCTGTGGTTTATCTGATCGTGGGTCCAGGGCTTAATGTTCGTTTCTTCCCTTGATCAAGTATTCAAATCATTATGCGTAGCAAAAAGTAAAACATTAAAAGAATCATAAAATTATTTTAATCAAGAGTTAATTCTAGGTGTTGTTGATCAAAACTTTTGTCTTTTATTAATAAATGCAGATTTAAATTGAACACTAAGTGCTAATTGACATGCTTTCAAAAATTAAATGTTTCTCTTGAATTAATTATTTTTTTATGAACTTCCTTATTTGTTGAGAACTGCATTAGAAGTTTGATGGTAGGGAAAAAATGCATGCTAATTCAACTTGCATTTGTGTTGTTGTGATTAATTTACAGCTATGCATTTATCTGTGTTAATCTTTATTTGAGAATGTATTATCACACAAAAGATCAACTAATTTTTATTCTCTTGATAATACTGGTTGGTGTAAATTGTTTTTAATTTTATAATCACTTTCATGAATTATGTTTTGTGTGGTATGTCTCAACAATACTCCGAAAATAGAAACAAGATGGCTGTTTCAGTAAAATCAGATACTTGTAATTTTGCAGCTAGTTGATAATGCTTTATATTTTTGTTTGACTAATAAACAGTTTTACTTGGTTATATTTTAGTGTGTACGAGAAATTAATATTCTCTATGTTCAGAGGATTTTATGAAAGCATCGAGTTTTTTTTGACTAACATAAATAGATATTTTTAAAATTTATTTAATGAAGGAGAAATATGATAATTTCTATTTTTTGTTAAATATAAAACTTGGTTGAAAAATGTGTCTATTATGTCAATAAATGATGTAATTTTATATTTTCTGTATCTTGCAGCACTAACAGGTTTAAAGTGTAGTTTACCTGTTTCTACATAAAATACTTGCTTTAAAGTGCTTTATGAGTCTAGATTAAATGTAAAAAAAATCATACTGAATTTGAAATGAACTTCTTGATTTTTAACCCTTTGTGGATAGGTGAGACATATAGAGTGTGCGAGTAGGTATGTACTGAATAAAAACTATTGAAGTTGGAGAGCTCTCTAACCTCATATTAACATTCCTTCTACTTGCTCCGATAGTTCCCACTGACAATGAATCGGTCAGTTTTGTCTGATTGTGCTTGAAACGCTCTCTGTAACCCAACCTGGCTATCGCAAAACAGTGAGAAATTATCCCTACAGAGCAATATTCATCTGTTTTGGAAGAATTAAGCAAGAAAATGCCAGATGAGGACGAATCTGATGCATTAAGTCTCGTTGGAGAAGTAATTGAGTACAGTGACCAAGAAACTGATTCCAAGACTGACGTGGAGGATAATCCAGTTCACAAAGAATATAGCGACTCTAACTTGAACACGCATGTTTGTATCCATCCATGCATTCAACCTCTAACCTTATTATTTGATAAAAAATAAAGTTGTGTATAATTATATAAATGTAGAGTTGGAAAAAAAATGGTTTGTCACATTAAGTGCACCAACCTGATCCGAGTGTTCTAGAAAGCCACCTGTCCGCAAAGGGTTAATAGCCTTTGTTCAGTTTAAGAGATGTATTAAAATGTATGTAAATAACTAGACTATTACGCAAAACAAAATCTCTTATAATTTACTATTTTCCAGCATGTTATTATAAACTTTGGAAAATGTCTAGTAGTATTCAGGAGATTTTTTTTTATTTATGAAATTCAATTTATCAATTTCATTTTAAAAAAGAATAACTTATGAACATATAATGAATTCTTGACTTTTTCCATTAAACAAAACAAGTTCATTAATATTCCTTGTACGTTTTAACCTTTTAATCACGATTTTGTAGACCGAGTTGACTTATCACTAAATAAGTACTTTTTTTTTTATCTCTGTGGTGAAAGCAAGATTTTCATGTTTTGCATATTTAATCTAACTTAAGGGGTTATGTAGCTAATATGTGTACATCTTGCTGAGTGATTGCTTTGTTAATTTTATAGTTGTGAAATGATTCACATGCAGCTTTGTTTGTATATTATGGCTTTTTATGAGTTGGATTTTATGACCGTTGTATATAACAACTGATTTGTTTAAAAATAAAGCATTATATAAATGCATATCTCGTTTTCTTTTGTATTTGTAATAAGTTTGAAAGTTTAAATATTGGAGAGTTAATCCCTCACAATAAGAGTTTCCCTCTTATTGTCCTCTTATCCATGATACTGTCCTGGTTATCTGCTTATGGTTCAGAATTACAAGGTATTTTCTTAAGAGCTGACATATACTCTCAAAACAGGATGATAAAACTTACAAATCAGTGATAGGAATTGTCCTAAAAATAGTTCTTTTTCTTTTGATTTCTGTAAATGTATTACTGTAATTATTTGTAGAAAATGTTTTTGTGTTTAGCATCGACTTTTTTATGACTCAAATTTTAACATTTTATTTCTAAAGAATTTAGCTTATTTTTATTGTTAATCATAACAATATTTGTGCCTTTAAGTTTTTTTTAAATTCAAAATATCAAGAATCCCCATAAATTCATTTTTGCAGCAGTTGCATTTGTATATCTTTCCACTAAATTTAATCCTGTTTGAAAGGAAAGAGTATTATGTAATGATATAAGACTTGGGACAAATGAAAAGAATAGAAAGCCCTATCAAGAAAAATAACATCAACAACTAATTGTTCACACAAAACATTAACACATTCAGCCAGAACTGCAAAAATATTTTAAAAACATTTGCAAATAAAACAGTTCAACAGGCAAAACAAGACTATAAAAAATGAAAAAATTAATGCTAATGATGAGTAGATATTAAAAAGATCAAAATGTGCCATAAAACTTTTGTTTTTAATCCTTTGCCCCCCACCCCCAAAAAAACTAATTAGATGTGTATTGAATTTTGCATGTCACATTTGCAGGTTAAATTCTTTGAAAGACTATGTAATTTCTTTGGTTAGAAATCAAAACAAGTAGTAATGATCTCGGTAAAATCCTGTCTAAATTGTTTGAATTAAAAATTGTATCATATCCATTTTGAGGGTAAAGTATGCATGCAACTCAATGTCCCTTAGTGGAGTGCTAAAGGTGAATATTTTCTAATTTTTAGTCTTCAATGTTTAATTCATTATTCATATGGAAACTTAAAATTGATTTTTCTTAAATTCACTACTAGATGGGACCATATACATGGAGTCAGCATTTAATAAAACAATTGGTTAACTAATAATTAAATTCTGAAAATATTAAAATATTGTATTGCCATCTGGAACATGCAACTGCACAAAATTTGCATCTTTACAAATGTGAAATGAGTCGAAGTACAGGGTGATTTTTTTAAAAAATTGACACTACTCGGAGCCATCTGTAGTTCACTCTATCAGTTGAAATGTCACCAAATTTGGTAGGGGGACTCGGACTAATGAGAGGGTATATAAAAAAAAAACATGGGAAAAGAAGATTCAGTGGGAAAAAAAATTAGTTCTAAAAGTTGCCAATAGGGGAAAATTTGGCGCTGTTGTAGTCTACATAACTGAGAATTAAACAAATGAATAACAAAGAAGAAATTTCAGTGGAACAACTCTTTAATGCAGCAAATTAACTGCCCCGAAGATGATAATTCAGTGCCCATAGCATTTTATTCAATAAAAGCACTTCCTTGGCAAGTGTGTAGACCTCTTTCAGTGTGACCACCAGGGTGGCCAGCCGGTCGGGAATGGTCAGGGAATTTCGGGAGACCTGGAAAAAGCAGGGAAATTGATTCTAAAACTGGAATTTTTTTATTTTGATAATTCTTATTGGACACGATAGTTCGCTGATCTTTTTTATAAATAGAATGATGAAACGCCGTTGTCAACCAATGAAAATCGGTCATTTACTGACAGTCAAAAACGGATGCCATTCGCGTTTCTGCGCACTCGCCAGGGTGCAAGGTGTTTACATTTAAATTTCCGAGGGTCCAAAATTTCGGCTATTAGTCCAGTCAACGAAGGGTTTGAAAAAAACATTAAATCGTTTAGTTTTGAAAATTGGTACACATGTTCGTTAGGGGTTTCTGAAAAACATACTAAAAGTCCCCGGTCCTGGGGGGGGGGGGTCATTTAACCCCGTTTCGTACGTATTGCTATTGTCTCAGCTGTTAGGGGATCATAAAAAAAATTCGGTCAAGAAACCTGAAAAAAGTTGTTGAGGGCTCAGCATTGTGAAACTGACCCAACTCTAAGATAGTCTCTGGAAGCTAAGAACATAGATATTGGCTTGGAGCTAAAAAATACTTGAAAGAGTTAAAAATATAGCTGACAGAGACAAAGCTCTTTTTCTGATGCTGTAAAGATGCAGAATTTGGTCTTAAAAAAATATTGATAAACTTGGGGTTTATCAGCTTGCATCCTTCTGTTATGATGGAATAATTCAATATATTGAGGTTAACTCCGGTTTAACATAGTTGACTACCATAATCAAACTCAAATCACTGAGACAGTCAGAGAGGAAAAGACACGATTTATACTTTGCTCTGTTGCTAAAAGAAAGACATCAGGATGAGTTTGAAAATTTTTTGTCTGATGAGTGCGATCAAAGGTTGATAATTTTACTATGGAGTTATTGTCAGAAGAAGTAAGGGAAGATCTGTGGCAGGTGTAAAATTATGCTTTATATTCTCTACTGAATAGCTACAGTGGAAGGGGCTTTCTGTCAATAAACAATGCTAGCGGAGAAACTGAAAAGCAAGGTTTGATTAATCAAGACGGAAGCATATGATGGAATTAAATTGGGAGAGTTGAAAATGTCTCTATTACTAAAAGAACTATTATTAGCTTTCGTGTGCCGTTTAAATCGGTGTAGAGTTGCATGTTAGGAGGGAAGAAAGAATATTTATAGATAAAAGCATCAAAGACACAAGAAAAAGAAAATTAGAAAATGAATTGCAGTTATATAATCACTGAAAAAGAAAATCCAATTGGACAGGAGTAGTAAGAAACTGAATTTGAAGAAAAATTCCAATTGGAGGAAAAGAGAAAATCCGTACTTTAAGATTCAAATAAGCTTAAAAATAAGAACTTTATATTGAGACATTAATTTTGAATTAATACAGAATGTAAAATAATCATTATTGTGATACATTAAATATCATTTTGGAAAATCATCACAGTTGCATTATTTACTGCTAGTACTTTCTTATCATTTGGCTAAAGTTAGTAGATTGAAATTAGTTAAGAAGAATTTTGGTTTCATTTACAAAATTGCTATATATAGGATTAAGCTTAGATTAAGATATGGAAATACAATAATTCCTATGGACACGAGTTTGTAAACATTTTATAAGTACTTTTCTATCCCAAAATTCTTGTATTATCTCCCAAACATACCTTTTTGTTTTGCATTTACATAAGACCGTTTTAATTCGTATATGCTTTAACTAATGCATTTCTAAGTCTTGAAAATTATTGACCGTAATCAGGAAGAATCATGGAAATTCATGATTTTGTAACACTGTGTTGTGAATACGCTGTATGA
>BGPR01012269.1:0-14271 GCA_013235015.1 Araneus ventricosus
TGAATGTAGGTCCGTATAAAATTTTGGGCCAAATACGTCAACGGGTTGACTGTCTGTCGGTCTGTATAATCGTTTCTCCAGCGAATCCGCTCATCTCCACGCGCATGCGTACCTGACGCAATCTTCTGTGCACGATATTTATTGAGTCCTGCTTGGCGCTTTTTTTCATCCGATTCTCCATGCGCATGCTTACTGGTAGCAATCTGTGCACGCGGAAGGATTATGTGACTTGTCCTTGAGCCAGCAAGAGTAGAAATCGGTACGCATTTAATCGGAACGCATCTCTTTGAATTTGATTCTTTACCTAAATATTTTCTGATAGTCATTGGATCCTGGGTTACAATAGGTTCGAATTTTTTTTTCCACGCGGGGGGAGGGGAAACAGCACCTTTTTCGAGAAGTATAAGAGAAAGTTTAGAGGAGAACACTCCCGCTGGTACAGATGGAGCTTTCAAATTTTTTGTATTTGTTTATCGTTATGCGTATGATGAAATTGTGCATTAAATAAGCATTCAGTTGCTTACTTTTTTATATACAAGATATAAATTGAGGTAATGTTAAATTTCCTCATTTCTCTCCACGTAAAACAGTGAAAAATCTATATTTAAGCGAATATTAGATTCACCCTAAAATCCATGCACAGTTTTGTGTAATATATTTCAGTAAATGTACAAATAAAATCTGAAGCAAAAATATTCATATTTGAAAAAGTAGTAGGGAATTCTAAAAATTGAATTTTTCTTTAAAAAATTTAAATTCAACTTAACAAGCGGATCAAAATGAATTTTTTTCTCTTTAAGGTGGCTTTGTATGATTGTTAAGTTTTAATAGTATGAAAACTTTTTCAATAATACTTCAAATAAAACAAATTGTTGAGAAGTTTATGTGTTCCCTTCAGATGGCAACCTAAAGTTTCAGCAACCCTGATTTATCGGCATCCCCTTTGTCTGCATTGTTCCCATATGCGCATAATTTATGCGAAAAACAAAGAAATTCTTTGAAAGTTCAGCGATATTTCGTAGATAAATCTTTCACGGTGAACGTAAGCGTAAGAATAGTAGAGGAACGAAAGTGCTAAACTTTCATATGCATAGCCAAGCCAAGAAAGATTGAGAAGAGATTCATTTTTACTTTCTCGTATACGAAGTACACAAAGAGAAAGTATTGTAATCGTCAAAAAATTCGAACTCGAGATTTTGACGGATCTCCACGTTTTAGACCTCCCTGAGTCCGAAAAACACAATTTGGGAATTATGTCTGTCTGTGTGTCTGTATGTCTGTGTGTCTGTCTGTCTGTGAACACGATAACTCGAAAACTATCAGAGGTACGGGGATGAAATTTGGTATGTGGTCTTTAAACAAAATTTGTAGGTTTCTATCAAATTTTGGACAAAATCCGTCAACGGGAAGTTTGTCTGTCTGTATATCCGAAGTCATGCGAACACTATAACTCAAAAACTTGAACAGCTAGATAGATAAAATTTGGAACACGGTTTTATCGTTATGAATGTAGGTCCGTATAAAAATTTGGGCCAAATCCGTCAAAGGGTTGACTGTCTGTCGGCCTGTATAATTTACCATTGAAACCAATCCGCTATCTCCACGCGCATGCGTAAGGAAGCAATCGCCTGTGCTCCCGAAAGCAGCGAATTACGTCAGTTTGTCCTTGAGACGGCAAGAGGGAAACCTAGCAGTGTGCGATAGATGCGTTTTAATCGGTACGCATCTCTTTGAATTCTTTACCTAGATATTTTTCAATCACTATAATGAAAATCCTACTGATAGTCATTGGATTCTGGATAACAGTAGGTTCGAATTTTTTTAGCCAAGCGGGGGAAGGAGAAACGATACTTTTTGGGGGAAGTATACGAGAAAGTTTAGGGGAGAACACTCCCGCTGGTTCAGCTCGTGGTTGAAATAGCACAATGGAAAAATGCATTTTGATGCAGTGATCCTAGGATTTGCAAAACATATATTTAAATATTTTATTTAAGTGAATAAAATTCTCCATATCATAATGCGCCTTGGTACGTGAGAACTTATGTCATAGGCCTAAAGAAAATTGGTAAAATTTAATATTTCATTCAGAAGACGCCTGAGAACTTCTTCAGCCATCAAGAGTCATCCTAACCCAATCACCAACTATAAAGCTTTCTTCTCAAACATTCTTCATTCCACAATGACGTGACTACCAAATTCCACAGATGTGACTACCAAATAGTCCTTTCCTCTTAGACCACCCTTATTTCAGACAGCCTGAACCGAAATATTGTTTGGAGTCTTTCAGTGCACCCTCAAAACCAGTGATAAAGTACCTCTAAACATTCTCGTATACTCCCAACACATATAGAGAAAAAATAAGCTAAAAATCAGTAAAACGAACAAACGTCTCTAACGGTGGAGGAAAAAAGCAAAACGTCATACCGCGAGTTTTCGAAGGTCGTGCTTTGACGCTGAAGGAGTAGAATCAGAAGCCGGCGTGATTACGGAATAGGGCCGCGTAAGATTTAAACCAACCAAATTTCCAATTTGAACGCCTTTTTTCTAACCGATTGACACAAAAATTGGACACAAATCTACAATTAAGGTTAGAAGGCCACATACAAAATTTCATTTATATAAGTAATTTTGTTAAGAAGTTATGGCGTTCAAAAGTATGCCATTATACAGACCGACGAATGGTCAACCCTTCGACGGATTTGGCCTAAAATTTGATACGGACCTACACTCCTGGTGAGAAAACTGTGTGCCAAATTTTATTCATAAAGCTATTTTAGTTTTTGAGTTATCGTGTTCACATGAACACGGACAGACAGACAGACTCCCCGCAGACGTATTTTGTTCAAAATTTGATAGAAACGTACAAATTATGTTTAAAGACCACATACCAAATTTCATCTCCGTAGCTCTAATAGTTTTAGAGTTATCGTGTTCACAGACACACATAATTCCCAAATTGTGCTTTTCGGATTCAGGGTGGTCTAAAACGTGGAGATCCGTCAAAATCTCGAGTTCGAATTTTTTAACGATTACAATACTTTCTCTTTGTATACTTCGTATACGAGAAACTAATGAGTCAAACCCTTTAAAAACATACTTCTAAGCCTTATTCTAAGCGGCTTCTGAGACAAAGTTAAAATGCTCTTTAGCTAAATTTCCCAGGTTTGCAAAAGGCCCTTTTCTGACATTCAAGTTGAGGGGAGAGAGCATAGGCATTGGCACTGAAACAATTATGCAATACGTATTTGCCATTATACAATGGAAATGTGGAAAAAATATTTTCCCTGTTGTCAACTCAATGGTCGGATGAAATAAACTGGTTGTCAGTGGAGACAATTGAAGCAATTTTGATTTGTCATTATAATTATAAAATGTCTTGCGCCCAATTTTATAATTATGTGAAAGAAGACAATGACATAATTAAGGAAGTAAAGTCAACTTTAAAATATGGCTAAAATAGTTTACCGTTGCATCTTTTTTATTATTCTACGTATTCATTTTATTTCATTGCTTTAAATTTATTGATTTTTTATCAGAGTAAAATAAACCATTAAGTGTCTACTTTTTTCATGTTTTATTTATTTATCTCTTAAACGTCTCGTATCAGTGCTTGGCAATTACAGTAACCCCATCTATAAAGGCTAGTAGGATAGTGTCTATAAAGGATTCAATTTCATTCGTTAGAAGATGATAATTTAACTTTAAATACAGACGAGTACCGTTATCTACTGGAAATTATCCGATCCATCATTTTAACCGACACCTTGTTAGTTTGCGTTCAGTTAGTTGCTTGTAGAAGATACGTTTGCATAAGATCGATCTTTGGGGTACGAAACAGATTAAAATAAAGAACAGAGTTGAAAACTAATCTTCATATTGTAGCAAAATCGTCTTGTGGGTGTACGTGAATGTAGTCCAATAAGCAGGATTAAAAAATAAAGCTCTTTATTTTACAAATGTTCTAGGAAAAGAAACATAGCACAAGTATTTAAACAGCACTTGTCAAAATTCACAACAGAGATTACCAATAAATCTCAAGACAGCACTCATAGGTTTCTTATCAGCTCACCAGCTTGCTTGCTGATCAAAATCCAACTGACTCCTTTTGGCTTGAGAGCTTGTTTTTATACTTTTTCAACAGGAAGTGACGTCATTACGTAGGAAGTGACGTAATCTCCAGAAAGTTCATGAAGCCTGTAGAAATAGGTTGACAGTACGAGGTCTTTCTAGAAGATGCCTTTTGTCGCCAAGGTCGCCAACCTTGCCGCCAAGTCTGCAGAATGGTCGCCAAATTTATCTCCAAGTCGCCAAGTTTGTCTCCAAAATTAGCATCACGGGGAAACAACTTTATAGCTTTGTAATAATATTTACAATACTTTACATGGTATAAACAGCAGTGCTAAAAATAATGAAACCTGCATCTGGCAGGAGTGCGAGTACAAAGTGAGTCGACAGGGTGGGTTCAAAAAGTAACAAAAACAATGTGCCACCTGTCAGTGCGGGGCTGAGAGTAGAAAGATATAGCTACACAGTGAAACGAAGTAAATAAAATACAGTAACGCTGCCTAGCGGGATACTAAAAGTTAAGGTATCGTAGAGAAAACTAAAAAACACAAAATGGCATGTTAATATGAAAATTTACCTTCGCCTCGACTTACGTAGACAAAAAATAAATTTCAAAATTCAAAATAAAACGTAATTTCAAGTTTTATTTTTCTTTACATTCCGGGAAATAGAGTATTTTTTCACATTATTTCCAATAAATCGATATACATTCACTGAATTTTTGTGTTTTATATATAATTAACTTGTTTGAATGAAAATAGCGTTGAAAAATATGAATCGCAATTGCAATCAAATCATCTTACGCCCTGTCAAGCGGTTAGGTTAGGTTAGGTTATATTAACGTCCCGTTTTGAAGCAACACAAGGGCTATTTAGGGACGGACCTCGTAATTTTGAACCGCGGTCAGATGACGAGGACGACACCTGAGCTGGCACCCCCCTCTCCAAACTTCCGCGCCACACCAACGGGAGGACGTTTGGCCACTACGTATGATTTAGCGTGCAACAGGCCCCATACACGGCGGATCTTCAGTGGAATCGGGTTTCGAACCTGCGACCCTCCGGTCCCGAGGTCGAGACCTTACCACTAGGCCACCGCGGCCTCCCCCGTCAAGCGGAATCGAACTAGGTTATAATTCGAGGAGACACTGCCTGTACATTACAGTAAAACAATAAGATGCGTGTTAGTCCAGAATAGATTAAAAATGATGTAATTTTCATTATTTTTAAGTGGGTGCTTGAATCGCTACTTGTAAGGCATCAAGAGAAACTGGACACGTGATACCTTGGTGAGGAGTTACAATAAGTGTCACAGACTGAAGGTCGAAGGTCCTGCGGAATGAATGACGTTATTCTTTCTTTTAACTATTTGTGCGTATTTTTGAGTTTAATCTGTCAAGGTTTCATTTGTTCTTTTCTATCCAATTGTGTTTTACTATGGAGATTAGAAGGGAAAATTTATCGTTTCAGAGGACGAGCTTGAAAAAAACTGCTAAACTACCTTAAAGATTTTAAAATAACTCATAAAGTCGGACCAAACGCTATTTAAGCAGTCTTAAATTGCATTGAATAAGACTGAAATGCGGATATAATCATTTTCATGAGATTGCATAGAATTAGCAGCTGGAAAACATCGACCGGTAGGGAAATTACCTACTATGCATAGAATTAGCAGCTGGAAAACATGGACCGGTAGGGAAGTTACCTACTATGCATAGAATTAGCAGCTGGAAAACATCGACCGGTAGGGAAGTTACCTACTATGCATAGAATTAGCAGCTGAAGAACATCGACCGGTAGGGAAGTTACCTACTATCGCAAGCTTAAAAAACTAATTACTGTATTTTTATGCAGAATATCCCAAAAGGTTTACTGTGGTGTAATATTTGTTTGTTTACGTGAATTAGATACACTGTGTATTCCAGAGTTATCTGGTATAGAAATTACTGGAATAAAGGCGAACCCTCTAGAAGTAAATAGTAAGGCGTCATTTCCCCTGAAACCTAGAAAGGTGCAGAACAATCAAGAGACACCACCGTCTGGTCCAATAAGGAACGCAAGTGATCGAGATTGACAGGACTTACGGGGGGAAGAAGCACCGCAAGTATATTAAGGTCTGACAATAACAAAAAGGAGGAGATAAGAAGGTAGCTAAAGTGAAGCTTAAAAACAATCAACTAGAAAAAGTGGAATAAATTAAAAAAATAATAAATTTAACTTAAACTTTAAACAGAAACAACAAAATAACTAAATTTAAACAATAAAATTTATACAATGTTTAAGTAACGCGCAATTGCAGCTGCAAACAAAAAACAAAGAACAATTTAAATCAATATTATTAAAATAAAGCCAAAAAACTAAGATAAACTCAGAGGAAATCGAATTAAACAAACAAGGAATCCATTCTAGTCCATTTTATCAAGGGCTAAGGACTTTATTCGAAATGGATTCAAAATATTTGGGAAATTTTCTGTAAGAAGCTTGCATTACGCCAAATATAGCTTCTCTTAGCCCGAAATTTCCCAACAAAAGACAAAGGCGACCCGTACATCAAAGGGCATTATTTTAAAAGAAAATGGAAAACCAAACACAAACATAAAAACGCTAATAAGATTAATTTAAAAATATTAGTCATCTGGCTGTTAATAATAGTAGTCATCATAAAAATAAGCTTATTCCATGCCCAGAACAGAGGAAAAATGTCCTCGCAAAAGTGAAGTGGTTTGTTTGGAGGAAACCTTAAGTAGCCAATTTTTGTGAATGGCTTCATTGCGACTCTGTTATCAAAGTGACGGTGGCTGCCTGGTTAATTGGAAGATTTTTATTGAGCCTCAATAAGGTGAGTGAAGAAGAACAATTGAATGTCGCCCTGTGACTCTAAACTACGGCTACTAGTGACTCTTATTGGAAACATAAGAGTGGTTATATAAGGTGTGCCCAAATGAAAAAGAGACTACAGTTATATGTAAAGAAATTTTAATAACAATATTCTAATTACAGTTCATGTGGAACAGTACAACTATAAATAATCGCCATTGACATTGACATACTGATCCCAGCGCGTAGGAAGGGAGCGGATGGCTTCAATGTAGAAACAGCTGGGTCAGGCAAACACCCATTCTCGCCGTCTTCTGACTCTCTGACAGATGCTTGGGTACCCACTGTGCACAAACTTTTGCCATAACCAAGCTTTTTGTGGATTATGTGATGCACAGTTCCTTTGCTTATCGACAGTTCAACAGCAATTTCACGTGTGGTGATCCGACGATTCTGCCATATGAGCTCATCCACAGCCGAAATCGTGGCACTGTAGGTCACAACGTGCGCCTGCCCAGGGCGCAGCAATTCCTTGATGTTTACGCGTCCCGCCTCATAACGCTGTCACCACAGGAATATGGTGCACCGTGCAAGACACTGCTCTCCGTACACCTCTTTCATCCTGCGATAAATTTGTAAAGCATGCTCCCCTTCTGCACTAAGAAATTGGATAACTGCTCTTTGTGCTGATCTGGAGGAATCCAACATGCAACGAACTGCGGAAACAACTGTCCAGAAGTGAGGATATTGATGCGAAGCCGTTAACTACGCAGATGCAACTGGGAATACCACCACACCATCTGTCGGCTAGCACATTAACTCACTGGGATTTGATACAACGCTGATACAGCTAAGGTCTCCATTTGATTTGGGAACACCTTATATTTTTGATGAATATATGAATGAGGATCGAGTGTCACTGCCTGGTGAGTTGAAATCCATTTGATCAGATTGAACTACTAGAGACATTTAATAGACTTTTGGTTTGTGACTGTTTTAATTATTTTTTGTGTTCTTATTCTTCCTGGGCTCCTTTTATTTACTGACAATTTATATTCAAATATCTATACTGTAAATAAAGTTTAATGTTACATTCTTCAAATTAAGATCGTATTTCTTTGTGTCGAATACTGAGTGATAAATTGTTTACATTAATAAAAATAATTATTAGACAAAGGTAGAACCAGGTATTGCTAGTTAGGTTAATTGCATCTAATTAATCTATTTATATTAAGCCTAAAATCTAAACACAACATTGCAAACTTTAAAGATTAGTCTGGCACATAGAAGCAAGCCATTTTTGCTATAAAATTGGGGTCGGACACGCAAAGGGGGGGGGGCACTACAAAGAGTTGTTTGCCAGTGAATTACGTAAAAATAAAGAATACACCAGATAAAATGTATAACACAGAGTGAATGGAATACAGATTTACAATAGGACAAAAAAATCCAATTATATCCTCTTTCTGACAGCGGTATCGTCTTAGAGTTAGGCGTTATCGAAATATAAAATCGATATATTTAAAATTAGAAGATTTGTGCCCGTCTAAGACGGGCTTTTCGTTTGAAAACAGTATCTCAGATTTGATATTCACAAATTTACTAACGAAAGTTGTTGAAAAAAATCTCATGCATATTGCCAGAGTGCTTAAGAAATTAAAAGAAAGCATGAAGAATATAACCGATGAATCAAATTGACATTACCTTTCGTTTTGCCCGAGTGAAAATAATGCAAAATCCAGAAATACATAATTTTAAAAAATTATAAATTGATGAATGTAAATCTTTGAAAAAATATGATACATTTAAATATTCATTTTCAAAATTAATTACGAAAAAGAAAGAAACCCTTTAACATAAACTAAACTATTCTAACTAGTACTGCGTACATGAATTGAATAAAAAGAAAGGAAACGAACGATAAATTATAATTCAACAAAATGATCTCCAGGAGTGGAAAAATATATTAATTCTAGCATTATTTCCATTTAGTTCCGCATGGATGAATCGACATAAAATAAAAAAGTAAGCTGCTAAACTCCGCTTTTAAAAAACACCAGTCAAATAGCAGTAATGGCTGTTTATCCCTTGTGTATGCTAATTTGTAGACGTAGACACAGCGTCTGAATCTCTTTGGCACGTACCCAAACCAAACCGCGTGATCTTCACCGACTTCCGATGGCTTTTATATAAGAGATAACTGGCAATAACCATGGCCATGACCACATCCACCGACTCGCCCATTAGGTTTAGAGTCTAAAAGGATGGACGGGGAGTAATAACCATGAGACAGTCCCCCAGCCACTGGACCGATTTCGATACATCTTACTTCATATGAAAGCTTATGACCTCTAGATATGTCATCAAGGGTCGACTGCCCCCGACCACCCTGCACTTTTGAGAGAAATCGAAAACTAAAAGTCCCTCAGCTTCTATAACCGCCAATTCGTCAAGTTTCAAGCATAACTACAGGTTATTAATATTACGGGCGAACAGCTGTTCGCCGAAGGCGGCTAGTTGAATATAAAATAGATAAAACCCTTTCCAAGTCTGTGATGCCATTTAGATCACTGGAATAACATGCTCTTCTATGTGTTTCCGCTTTTAAACTGAACTGAGAGGGTTCGATTTCGCCAAGATAACAATAAAATCTCTGCACAAATGAATATTGAATGAATATTTTTGATTAATTCTTTAATCTGGAATAAATGAATAATTTTAAACGTGAAGTTGTTTCCTGCACATTTAAATTTTTCCCTAACAAATAATACTTTAGACATGAAAGGGTTAAATGAATTTGAATGAAGTAATGACTGAAATACCCGCTCGCATGTACTCTAAATCCGAAAGGATAAAAGCTTTCTCCCTTTACATTCGTTAGCGTCTCCTTCAAATTCTGAATTATCACGGAGCTTCGGAAGATGAATCATGAAGCGAACCTTGAGTGATAAAGTATGACGCTCTGTTTTTTCATCTTTTCTCTCCTTTCAACTATGACGATGCTTTTTCAAATCTTACATTTTTGATTTATTGACAAAGCAATTTTTTCTTTTATTTTTATAAGCCTCCAGCTGCGTTTCCCGCTATTTACGCGAGCTGATGTGTTTACCTCTTACGATTAAAGAGTTGAATTAGAGTATTTTACTGTTACGAACGTGGAAAGTCGCTTCCCAGCAATGTTAGTCTGATGGCTGGGAAGAGAGTTTCACAGGGATAAACATGGAGTGACGGAAAGCGCATGTTCCGGGATCCCTGACTTGGCGACCTTGGCGACAAATAGATGATTCCGGAAAATGCAACCCTTTTCTCGATATTTCTATTAGGAAAGGGAATACACTTGAATACACGAGAAAACTCCATGTGACGTCACGGCCTGTCGGAGAGAGTATATAAGGACGGCTCCTGGATCAGAGGAGAAGTGTTGATCCATTAGGAACGACTTTAGAGCTTCGTCCGCAGTGCGAGCTAGGAAGCTGGAGAGCTGAGCGCTATTGAAAGTGCAGTTATTGATTAGTGATTTGCTGACTGTTTGTGTTGTTGGATAACAAAGTACTGAACTGTTATTACCTGTGAATTGTTGTCTGTTTACATCGGTAATCTGTGCAAGAACTATTGTTTCCTGTACCTGTGCTACGTGTTTTCCTGCATATTTGTAAATAAACCTTCATTCTCCATTATCCTGCGCATTGGACTGTTTACACCATACACCCACAGTAAGACTTTTGCAACATTACTATTCGTTTCAAAACCCCGAGACTTTCACTTTGGGGTGATTTTCTACACAAAGGGGTGACAGGCAGTGAGTAAGAGGAGCGCTTTTCTGGAGTTCTTTGTCAGGCAGTGACCTTCCGTGTTGTGACACTTGCGTACAATAGCATTTACGTACAAGCCATTAACGTCTAATGAATCGTCTGTTGGTCATGGACAAGAGATGTTCAGCCAGTGATTCATGTAGGTTTTCTAGAATTTATAGCTATTGGCAAGACTATTTGACAAAGCGGACCGAAAAATCGAAAATGTATTTATCTAGAAATTAAAGTTATTGGTATTTTAGAGTGTGTTATATAAATCTGAGAGAAAATGTCTTGAATTAGTTAACATACCAAGGAAATCTACGTGTATAGTTCAAATCTTTGATTAATATTTTTATCTATCAACAGTAGATTTCATTTACCATTTAATAATGCATCCGGAAGACGGGTTTAATACATCTAGAAGACTTATTCTTCTCAGTCACACATCCGACTGTCACAGCTCATTGATTGATACACACAGATCATTGATGACTTGTACGGACCTGCGATTGTACGCAAATGCCACACAATCGTGACCTTTTTCCGATTAGGCGTATTTTTTTCGTTAATCTTCATGCCAAATCAATAAATGAGAATAAAATGTTTCTATATACTGCTAAGTGAGATGTATAAACATCTCCCCATTAATTTTTCGCATCACCCTTGCTTTGATGAAATCGACTCCGCCCGGCGCATGCGCAAAAGCGCGGAGGGTTTCCGTATCTGAGAATAAACAGTATTATAGTGTTGTTCATAAATAACAAATCGTTTTATTGCAAAAGTTTTTGAGTCTGTTTGCAAATTTTACGTCTGAATACCAATTTTAAATATTGTGCGGTTGGAGTCGTAATCACTGAACGACGAAATCGCTGAAGAGATAGCATCTAAATTTATATAAATACAATCGGCCTTTGATTTTTTTTTGTGATTAAAATTACATTTAAAATATTTAGAGTTTTTTCTCTATCAGTCAGTGGCGGCTCGTTAGCTCAGAAACAAGAGGTGCTGCGAAAGTTGTATAGACCTAAGTTGTAGTTAATTCCGTGCTGATTATTTTGGTTTATAATGATGATATACTAAAAATTAATAGTTTTTGAGTTATAAGCAAAAAACTGGAGAAAAAAAATTGTTTATGTTTTTTGGATATAACTAAAATTCCAACAAAAATTATTGGTGGCAAACCCCAGATTCGCAATCAGCACCCGAAAAAACATAAAGAAGCAGAAAATTACAACTCCTCCAGAATTGGATTTTAAAAAACTACTTAACGACTGAACTACTGAGAAAAAGTGGAAAAAAAGCCAAATGAGAAAGTCGAGCCAATCGTGAGCCGGGAAAAATGCAGCTCAAATGAATGCAATTTCAAGCAGAGAAAGGGTTGCTTTTCTCCCGCTTCGCGTTGATCATTGCTTTAATTTCGGATCCTGAGGAGGGGCAAAACTTTCTGCAGCTCTGGTCTGTCTCTCTCTTAATTCTTGATTGATTTTCCGTCTTCTTTTTACATTTTTATCACTTTTTTGCCATTTTCGTTGATCACTGAATCCTCGAAGTGGAAAAGTAAGCCAATTCGAATAAAAACAAAATTACAATGTTTTAAAATAATCTCAGGGAGACTGCAGCTCTGCAGCTCTTACGCAGAAGCCGCCACTGCTCTCAGTTCAGTCAGTTTTGACAAGGAAAATGGAAGAAGTTGGGGGGGGGGTATGAAGGTCACGGATTCGATACCCAATATCACCGAAGATCCTGCATGTGTTTGACGTCAAATCAGCCCACGGGGGTCAAACGTGGTCATGCTGGTGTGGAGAGGTAGCCTGGAGAGAGGAGGGTGTTGCTTCGAATTTATTCCTCATCATTTGCATGCCGATCAAAATTGAAAGTTCTTTCCCAAAATTGTCCTCATGCAGCTACAAAATGGACAAGAATCTAGAAAATCAAATCATTTATTAGAAAAATTGGAAGATAAAACTTGCTATTATCATCATTGTCTTTAGGTTATACTTTGGAATAATTTTGTCCACAGAAGTATAAAATATTTGGAGTGGTTTTTAATATACAATTATTGACGCGAAAACGTCTTACCGCTCGTTACAGTGATAGTCGGTCGAACTTTCTTCTGTGACAAAACACCGTCAGATTTGAATCGCTAATAACTACGAGACTAATCATGCGAAAAGAATGGTTGACCCCACAACGGATAGATCATATCTGTAAGAGTTTGTCGCATAGTATTTGTTTTGCCTGTGACGTCATGTAGGCGCATGCGCGTGATTGTTATGAATTAGCTTTATGTAAGGTTATAAATAAGTGTAGCGTGGAAACACGTTTAACTAGGAGGTTGATTCTGGTGTCATTTTAAAGAGCTTGAGGAGTATTACTAGGACCCGAAGTGAGACAATAAAAAATATTTATCAGAATATAAGTAAAAATCGGTATTAAATTGAAAATTTCAAACTCTGCATGTTTTTTGATTATAAAATGAAGCGTTTTCTTTCGAACTGCACGAAATTTACAGAATACTTCACAATACGTGAAAGAAACGTATTAAAATTTGAATTTAAAAATTTGAATATTACGGGAAATACGAGCATTAGTAATAAATAATGTTTTACTGCGTATACGCGAAATGTAGTTCTATATACTGTTAACAGATGGCGCCAGCATATGCTATTCTAAATAAAACATAAGAAAGGCGCAGTTCGGATCCGCGCAGCAGATTTTTCGTGAAAACGTCGGGATAAAATCATAAAACAAGTGTTTCGAATTAATATGTAATTTAATTATCAATCTCTTTAATACAATATTTACACAGAGTAGTATAATGGTTACAGAATAGATAGATCACAAGTGTATCGCATGTAGCAAGGGTCTGTGTTAGCATGTTATTTATCTGTTCTGTAACCATTATACTACTCTGTGTAAATATTGTATTAAAGAGATTGATAATTAAATTACATATTAATTCGAAACACTTGTTTTATGATTTTATCCCGACGTTTTCACGAAAAATCTACTGCGCAGACCCGAATTGCGCCTTTCTAATGTTTTCTTTTTGAAGTACATAGAAAGACAAATATATTTTATCGAGAAAATTTGTTTTTTGGCGCGGCCAATTAAATGTATAAATGAGTACCTGTTTGAAAAAATTATAAATGTAAAACTGAATTTTGCGTACTTACATGTTGTTATAGCATTAATCTTTTGTATTTAGCGCATCGTGTTAAAAAATTAAATAGTTGGCAAATTCTTCAAACTAATTAAAAAGAATTTTTTTCTGATATGAAATATTTTGTCCTTTATAGTAATTTTGATATTTAATAAAAATGTTTATTAGTAGATTTAGGTTGTAAATTTATAAGAAAATAATAGTATTGAAACTGTGATATTCGTTTTCAAATAAGCTCTACTCCTATTTTCTAGATTTAGAATTATTTTTCATTTCATTATCTATAAAGCTTGTCAATCAGAAAAAAGAATTATAAAATATTATTCAAACAAGAGAAATATGCCCGTTATATTTACTTTCTCATTTTAGTTGGATAAATGATTAACTAAAATTTAGTCAATCACCCTTTCGATAGACTTTTTATTTGAAACTA
>BGPR01012269.1:32793-45602 GCA_013235015.1 Araneus ventricosus
GTTTGCCTCTTCATTAAATATATTCAATTCGGAAATAACTGTTCCGAAGTTTCCCACCATTTCCATAATAAAGTTTGCCTCTTCATTCTAGGGTTGATCATCAGCTGCCAGAATGCCGCCTTCGCCGTCAGCAAATTCCTCGCCGGCGTGCTGTCGGATCGCACCAACCCTCGCCTCCTCTTCACGGCGGGCCTTCTTCTCAGTGGACTCACCACCCTCCTGTTCTCGTCGAGTTCCTCCCTAGGTGTCTTTTGCGCCCTCTGGTTCGCGAACGGCTTGGCCCAGGGGTGCGGATGGCCCTCTTGCGTGAAATTCATTCGGCAGGTAAGTGGCAGTTTCATTTCCTCAGTAAGATGTGACATCACCAGGATTGGCACGTATTGTTACGAATCTGTGTAATGTCGCTTCCTGCCATGTTAGTCTTATGGTTGGAAAGAAAGATTTACAGAGACTCTTAATGGTTGCCAGACCAATGACCCCACTTCTGACACCAGCGTTACAAAAATCGTGCTGCGGGCACACGATAAAAGCAGTCCAACAAGGAGGATAATGACAAAAATGACCTCTTTATTCCACGAATATTCCAGAAAAACACGTAGCAGAGGTAAAAAGCAAATAGTACTTTTATAAATTAATAACACAAGCATTAACAGCACTTTCAATAGCGCTCAGAATGTTTCAGTTCAACAGCTTGCACTGCGAGCAAAACTCCAAAGAGATTCCTTTATCGCTTGAGCAGTTAGGTATTTATAGCTTTTCCGACAGGGCGTGAAGTCATATGGAATTCTCCAGAAGAATCTCGATTTCTCTGCTCCTAATAGATAGGGCCATGATTCTCGTATTTTCGAGAACCTTCATTTTGTAGTCAAGTCGCCAAGGTTGGGGAAATTTCCTGGTAACCAATTAAGACTCTCTATAAATCTCTGTTTCCTACCATAAGACTAACATGACAGGGAAGAGACATTACAGATTCGTAACAATATGCTGCCATCATCACATATTCAAAGGCTATCCCAAAACAGCTATCAGAGGTACTTTCTTCTTGTACTAGAGTATTGAAATCATGTACACTTGTGTCTCCTGGATAACAATACACTATTTTAATGTTTTAGAACTTAATTACCACTTCAATGATTAATTTAATTAAATTTTCATTTTATGCGAGTGGCGCCACCTGGTACTGAATTTGGGGAAAACTTGATTTCAGGATTCCATAATTATTTATAATATGTCATAAACTAAAAGGCTAAAAAATCGAAAATAATTCAAATAAATAATATTTTTAATTAACTTTTATTAAATTAAATTATTTTAATTAACTTTTATTACACTACAAAAAATGTGTTTTTAAAACTTTTTTATCTAATTCTAATTAATTGAAATGAAGAGTGTAACGGTGGCTATTTCTGTCCGCAGCGAGCTCCCCCTTCTCAGTTGGGGACCCTCTGGAGCCTCCTGTCGTCCGGCAACAACCTGTCCGGCTGCCTGTCGCCCATCCTCTCTGCTTACCTGGTAACTCATTACGGTTGGAGGACTAGCGTCAGCGCTGCAGGTAACAAGTCTTCTGAATCTCAAACTAATTGGAAGTGCTTTCAAGATGAAGGATTAGTTTGCAAAAACATGTAACAAGTAACATCGTGCCGATGATTCCTCCAAAGAGGCTCAGCGCGCAATAACCCAATTTTTGTCGTCAGAAAACGTTAGAGGGAATCGACATTTAAGCAAGTCATTCACGACCGCTTCACGCCATTGCATTTTTTAAAATGTCCATTTAGGTGAGATATTTATGATCTCTTCAGGCAAAGCAAATCCATTCACTACCAATCATTCCGATCCCCGACCTCTACTGCTACGATTTCCTCTTTGAACCACTCACCCCAATACCCCCACACGTACTCCCTTCTGTGTTGATATAAGGTTCGGAATCTAAATGGAGCGGTATATATCGGGCCAGTTGTACAAAGGCTGTTTTTTTCAAGTAAGTACCTTTTTGAAATTAGAAACACAAAAGTGTATTTTTCACCAATTTTGTTTTCACATGAAAGCCTTACTTTAATCTACTTTTGAACCCAATTTTCACCGATATTAAGGCATTTCGTACAACCAGCTCTTGAATTCCATCCTCATAGAAATCTGCCGCCTACCCAGTGTGAGCAGAACTTATGATAATTTAAGCGATCTGTCGCAATTCCAAAAAGAACACTTCTTGAAACTCGAGGAAACTCATTAGATAAAGATGAAATCGCAAAGCGCCTGTTCTCCCTAGCTTTTCCATCTACTTTCTGCAAACAAGTCTTCAGTAATGGCAGAAGGTTTCTCGCTTCTTTCTTATAATGCACATTGGCGCGGCCATCTTTAAATGCTCTAACCCATTTTCTTACCATTCCTTTGCTCATAGTGTTTTCTCCATACACTTCGCTAATCTGCCGATGATTTTCAGTCGCTTTCACATCTTTTGCATTAAGAAAACGAATGACAGAGCGTATTTCACAGTCGGCGGGATTTTCAATTGACTGAGATATTTTATATACTCACAAATAGACTTAAATACGGTCGAATTCTTCCGCAATGGTGTCTGTGGTTAGCCAACAGATGCAGATACTCAACGCGCATGCGTGGAACGTCAGCCGCAGCGCTGCAGCGGTCGAATTTCTAAACGGTACTTACTTAAAATATATCAAATTTCAAATCCACACAGCTCCGATTCTGATCGGGTTTTCACATTGACGACCGGGTTTGACGTGAAGCGGTCGTGAATGCCCAGCAGAATGTGTATGAAACTGAGTGTATGTCACCTAATGCAGTTTTCTGATAGTGCTTACAGAACATCTTCGACCTTACACCCTTTAGGTTAAGCTGGATCTGTCTGGATCTCTGCTGCATTGCTAGTGCAGTGATTTTAATCATTTACAGCTTGACATGCCACAACATACCATCTAGTCATCAGTATGAATATTACAGCACCGTCGGAAACACAGGGTTCCCACTTATATCCGTTACACACCCTTAACTTCTAAACGGTGACAGCTTAGGCCATAAAGTTGGTGTCTAGGTATAGTAAAAAGGCTATGCGCTACTCGATGAGACAACTTACAACGCCATATATCGGCAAATTTTGGAATTAGCGGTCCTATCTCGTAAACGGTGAAAGGTACGAGAAAAGAGTCAATTAGAAAGTTGTAGAGCAGTCTCGATTTAGTACGAAAATATACCTTGCTCACATTAATAATCAAAACAGAATGTAAAAAATTAACTTTTGTTTGATTGTGATTTTCAACACTATGGAGTCGTGAAACGCAAGCGAAGCGAGAAATCCAGTCCAGAGTGCAAATGTGTATAGTGGCCAACGGAGAGCATTTTGAGCAATATAAATAAATGATCCAGAAGACAGGGACGTGTCTCAGTTTCTTTCTTCCGCTCTTGATGACATGACAGTTTTCGATACCGTGACCAAACAAATGTTCATTTTTTGCGTTATCCTTTGAGTATTAATGTGCGCAAGGTATCTTTTCGTACTAAATCGAGAGTGCTCTACAACTTTCTAACTGACTTTTTTCTCGTATCTTTCACCGTTTACGAGATAGGACCGCTAATTCCAAAATGTGCCGATAGATGGCGTTGAAAGTTGCCTCATCGAATTGCGCATATCCTTTTTACTAGACCTAGACACCAACTTTATGGCCTAAGCTGTCACCGTTTAGAAGTTTAAGGGGTGTAACGGATATAAGTGGGAACCCTGTATACACATTTAGCAAATGTCAATTCCAGTAACACCTTCTGCCAACTAAAACTGGATGACTGCGTGCTGACTCTGTTTAGGGGAAATCTATGGTACGACATTACTAGTTTTGTTTCTTATGTTTCACTCCACGACACTAAACACTACTAACCGCTTTGTACCGGATTTCTCCTGGCATACACAGCCGTCTACCGAAATATCTCGAAGTTCAACCCAATTGCAATAAATCCGCTAGAGCCACAGTTCCACTTTCATTTGTTTAACTTGGAGGTTATAACCGCTCAAAATAATCGGTTTTGAAATTACCGGTTTTCCGGGATTTTTTTTATAGAAAAAAAGAACGCCGTTTGTAGACAAATTTTTTATTAATATTGCTTCAATCCATTAGCCAATATTTATCTGTTCATAAAGACTCTTTCAATAATCCGCCAACCAACAGATGCCTCGAGGAAGCGGTTGTCGTTGATTGGCTTAAGATGATGAAATTCAAAGGTCTTTAACTTGATAAATGTTAGTCTAATCGAGCCTGTCTTCCTATCCGGTTTTTTTTTTACCCAGTTATTGGATTTTAAAACAATAACCGGTTATAGCCGGGACAAAAAAATAATCGAAAAAACCGGTTAACCAAAACAAAACAAAAAAACGGTTTTCGGTGAAAACCGGTGGTTTTTTCCCATCTTTAGCTTTGTCCATTTTATTAGACGGTTGCAATTATATACTTTACTACATGTAGAATGAAGTACGAAAAGATCGGATGAATACAGTTTTTCAGTTATTTGTGTTATTGTCAGTCAGGAGAAAGCAAAAATTTATAAACACTTAAAAATACAAGAAATCATTTTGCCTGCGGGCAACATTTCAAATACATTTAAAAAACAACATGTTGAATGTAACAATCTTAACGGGTTTACAAGGACTAATCCATGGGGGGATGCAGCACCCCCAGAGTTAAACCAGAATTCTGGATTTTTAAAAAATCACTACACATGTTTGTTCTTAATTTCCTTTTTTAAAAAATAAAACGTGGCAACATTAACGTGGCTTTGAAAGCTTGAAAAGTTTCTCACTTTTATAATCATTAGGTTCTATTATTATTCTAATTTATTGTATCCGTTTATATATTCGTACTTACAGCGTTAACGCGGTGGAAAACATTTTTTGGTTAGTTATTTCATTGTGTTTTTTATTAAATTGTTTAAAGTATTGTAATGCCGTTTGTGATTCATATTGTCAGTGAGTAAAATTAAAGTGTTATGACTTACAAAATCCATGAGGTCACAATGATTCAAACTTTTTAAGAACTCAGCCCCCCCCCCCCATACGACCGAAATCCTGGAGTCGCCACTAGAGAAAATTAACAAGCTTAAGGAAAATTCGATTAAGTGATAACTAAGTTCTGACGATATTAAAATATTGTACTGTCATTGCGCACACACAGGTATAGAAAATTTCAGAACTTTTGTATATGAAGAAATCAGTGTAAAATAGATTACGAAATTCCATCTTTGGATGCATGTAGCAAGTGAAATTAAATAATTATTGCAAGTAAAATCAATTTCCGTTTTCCTAAAAAAACAGATCCCATTATATTATTCGAAATCCATTAGGAAATTCTATCCGTTTATATATTCGTTCAGGGTCTGAAAATGTTTGCAACCAATTAAATTGACATACCACTCATAAACCTCGAAAAAATAGGGGGAAAACTGTCAAATTCGGTACATTGCATATCTGAAACAATACATTTCACAAATTCACTTTTTTTCTAGAAAAATATCTATTCTTTCTGTTATAGTTCACAGATTTTCAAACTTTAATATTTGTATGTATTTATTTGAGAGAGTAATAAATATGGGTGTAATTTTTGGAGAAAAAATGAGATAGTCACCATGATTATGGATAAAATATTGGTCTAAACACAATATTTTGGGTATTGCAGTAATCCAAACAGTCTGTTTAAGAAATTGAACCACAATTTATTTACATATAAATTTAATTTCTATTTAATATACCAATTTAAAATAAAGTGTAAAAAATGGTTAAAATTTCAACACTTCTATCCCCCCACTAATCTTCTTTAGAGAGAAAATGTAAAAAAATTGAGGGTCAATTTGTAGAACATAACGTAATACATATTCAGAAAAAATGTTATGCAAAAATATTCAATAGTTCTTGAGATATTGCGCGCGAACTATTTTTTAAAAAGACACATTTTGAGATATAGAACTTTAAAAATATGACCACATTCAATGTTTACGTTGAATAGCTGATACATTTTCCCTCATAACTTTCATAATTATGGGAATTTTTTAACGCGAATTGTTTTAAATTGTTCAGAAATAACTGGCGAATAATATATATATTTTTTAAAAAAATCAAAAACTTTCGAGATTTAATGGTCGTATGACTCCTTAAAATGAATAGGAAACTTTTTTTATATTTTATCCTCTCCCCCCCAAAAAAGGATTTATTTTTCATAAATATCAACTCCAAAAAGAAACCCCTAATTTGTGAAAACTTTTAAAAATCAATCGCAGGTACTGCTTAACAAAATAAAGTTTTCTGCCACTATTCATGACAATAGAGATATGACGGATATTCCTAAATATTGTTACAAATCTATAAAGTTGTTTCCCTGAGATGGTAATCTTGGCGACAAACTTGGCGATAAAGTTGGCGACCTTGGCGACAAAAGGAATTTTCTAGAAGGACCTCGAATTTTCAACCTATTTCTACTGGCTTCAAGAACTTTCTGGAGATTACGTCACTTCCTACGAAATGAAGTCACTTCCTGTTGAAAAAGTATAAAAGCAGGTTCTCAAGCCAAGAAGAGTCAGTTGGATTTTGATCAGCAAGCAAGCTAGTGAGCTAATAAGAAACCTTTGAGCGCTGAGTTGAGATTTATCGGTAACCTCTATTGTGAATTTTTACAAGTGTGCTACGCTTTTTTTCCTAGAATATTTGTAAAATAAAGAGCTTTATTATTTTTTAAATTCTGCTTATTGGACTGCATTCACGTGCACCTACAAGACAATTTTGTTACAATATCTTTATTGAAAGTCTATGCCAACATTTATCTATTTTCATTAAATTTCAAGTGTGTTTGTTTATATTCATTTAATCGAACATAGATTCTGAATTTTGAAAAGTACTTTTGTCCTTCAGCTTCAAAAGCTTAAATGGAACAATAAAGTTTCCTGAGTGATTTTGTATGTAAAGGTTATGCATTTTCTACAGCTCATGTTTAAATTTTTAATTTATGATTCTGAATATTTATTGAACGATTTTGATCCGTTTCTCAGTAAATGAATAGAAGCTAATGTATTTATTGCCCACAGTTCTATGAAGTAAAATAAAAAATGTTCGCATATGGAATATATATTTTATTTCCAGCCTCAAAACATTCAACTGAAATTATTGTTAACCCCTTCTTTGTCGGAATTTTTTTCGAATCTCCGATAGAATGATTATGTTCTCCATTCAAGGCGGGAAATCTTACCGCGAAAACATGAAGAAAGTAGGACTATTGGCGCCATCTCTTAGCAATATTCAGAAATACAAAAAAATAATCGCGGAATATAACGAGCCGTGTAAGTAGCCACAGATTCACTTTCAACGATGCAATTTTGATCTTCGTCGCATGAGCAAGAAGGGGTTAAACACTTTTGTCTAACTTGACTTGTTTCATATCTGTAAAAATGGAATTTTCGTAAACAATTTTCCTCTTGATGTGCTTGCTAGTTTTGATATTTTAGATGACGTTTTCATTATTTTCAGAGCTAAATTATCAGTTTTTTGATTAATTTAATTAAATTTTGATTCCATAAAAGTGGCACCACCTGGTAGTGAATTTGAGAAAAATTCGATTTCAAGATTCTATATATTAATAAACTGAAAACTAAAAAATAATTAAAATAACAAATTTCTACTTTTTAATATACTAATACAGTCGACGCTCGTTATAACGACCCTCTGCGTCCCACAGCAAAAGGTTTATATAACGAGTGGTCGCTATAGTGGATATAATTAAAAACTGAACGCTCATATAAATAGGCGATTTTTAAAGAGATTCCAGCTAAATACTCAACTTATTTTTTATCATTGGTATTAAAAATAAAATTTTATCAATTAAAAATATATTTCTGAAACAGATTTTAAAGTAGAAAATAAAGGGTGTTATATACTTACAAAACATTTATTTTCTAAAAAAAAATCAGAAATGGTCGTTTGTCTTTTCTGCATGTGTGCTTTTTGAAAAACATAATTTTCCATTTCAGTTAAAGATGATAAATAATGTTCTCCCTTTCAAAAAAGCATTTTAAAGTCTCAATAGCACTTGAAACATTTTTTTATTCAAGGCTATTCTAATTTCCGCGCTGTGGTGAGTGGTAATTCTCCCCTCCCCTTGTAAAAGTTGAACTGTAACACTGAAGACTACATCTACGAAGCTTGGTAATACAACAATCAAGGTCATTTACGTTTACAAACGTGTTCTTTTTAGAAAAATGCCGGGAAGAGTGTCCGCTGAATTCGGACGTTGTATTGGGATTAGACGACACTGGACGGTCGTCATATCGGAAGTAAAATAACATAGTGCATAGGGAAACAAAGTTGGGGATTTTATCACTGGTCGTTATAATGGAATAGTCTTTATAATGTGTGGTCGTTATAACGAGCGTCGACTGTAATAACTTTTATTAAAATATTTCCTTATTTCTGTTCTAGGTGTGACGTCACTCGTGTTGGGATCTTTCTGTCTTATGGCCCTTGATGATGCTATTCAGCCAGGTTCCAAACTATCAAATCAAAATAAGAAAAGCAAGCCAAGAATTTCAGGTAATCTATTGAAATTGTGAATACTTGTGTGTGACAATTAGGCAGAAAAAGCTCAATAAAAAATTCAACGGGAGGCTGTCTCCGCGAAAAGGCCGTTGGGATTGAGGGCGCAGACTTACTTACCTTACTCAACTGTGACTAAAGTAGCTCTATTTGGCTATTAACTCTATAGTCCATAGTGACTATTAATCTAGTGTGACTATGTGACTCCATGTAAAATGCTTCGTGATTTTCACCAACTTTTCAACTCGACTGTGACTAAACCGTAATTCCAAATTCTAAAATCTTTTTTGCAATCTTCAACGTCCACCTTTCTCTGTTAAATGAAACTAAAACCATCTCTCTATGCCATTTGGTTACGGAGCTACGAGCGCTTAACTTTAGCACGAAATTCGACGTAATTCAACAATTTTTTAGTAATATTTCGCGCGATAGATGAATGAATTGCCTTAGTCTGCGTGCGCGCGCATCGGTGTCTGTGACATCATCAAAATGTTTCGTGATTTTCACCAACTTTGCAGCTCGACTGGGATTAAACCGTAATTCCAAATGTAAAAATTCTTTTTGCAATCTTTAGTGTCCACCTTTCTCTGTTAAAGGAAATTAAAATCAACTCTCTCTGCTATTTGGTTGCGTAGCTATAAGCGTTTAGCTGTAGGAAGAAAAGCGTCACAAAGTTTTCCTTTCCCGATACACCATTAGACCACTATGGAGAGACTTAAGTCTACGTCAAAACACTGAGGAAGAGGGGTAACTCTACTCTTGCAATATGGTATCTCTAATAGGATAAATTTATTCAATCAATTCATTTAAGGCCCATTTTTCTTATTCGGCTTATGCATTTTATTACTCTTCTGAAATTAAATATTCCACGGATTTGTTCAGGAAACACTCCACAATAAACTATCGTGAAATCACATAAGAATTTCATACTAACTTGTAATGCATTTTAGAGTGGTTTATTTTCCTTCCTAACAATTTTATCCATGAGATGATAAACAGTTGCACGTTTTAGGACACGCATAGATTACAACTTTGCGCGTTTTTGGAAATTCACAGTTGTTTGGAACTCTGTGCTCGTATATGTTGGACACAGTGCGATTTAAAAAAGATAGGCCAAACTTGAAGAGGTGAATATATAAAACTAAGCATTTTCCGTCGTTTGAAGGATCAGAAATCTAAACTATACTGCGTTTGTACAGTTAACCCTCTGAGCGTTTCACACGTAATTCTACGTCGACCTTGGACTATCCCATAAGCGGATAACACGCATTTCAACGTATGGTCAGAGATACGCCGAAAGGGGTCAGCCCGGAAATATACGTCTCTTGTGAACTGTCTCTAAAGCGAGATGAACGTATTTTTTCCGAATTTCTTCCCCCTTCCGTGGTTTGACATTTTGATTGATTAGCTGGGTAGGGTAGCGGTCGACACAATGAGTGCTGATAAGAATGTACTTACTGCAAATTAGAGATACCACAGGATCCAAGACCCCACACCCCTATAGCTTGGGGCATTTTAACGCTATCTGCATTGAGGTCTTCTTTCAGAAAGAAGGTCAGTTTTGGATTTTTTTTTCTAGTTGTGTGTGTCCAAATTTGGATTCTGTATAAGTCCGGTTTAATATTTGTCAGCCTGGATTGAAATTGTATTATGTTTCAAGTGTTTTCCCTGTAATACACTTATGTTATATAAGATTTTATTTCAATGCATCAATGTTTTAATCGAATTGTTAAGTAAAATAGATTTTGTTGCCCAATCTCTTTCAATACCCCATTCAAGCATAGAAAAATTTGAGAAGCCTGGGGTGATAAGAAAAGAGGGGGGTTGTTTATATCGTTATATAACATTGAATTGAAAAAAAAATAACTAAGGTTTAGGTGTGATTTTTTAAAACTATAGCAGTTTGTTTTCTAGATGAGTTTTCTATATTACACTACATAGAATTTCTTTTAAATTCATCAAAATGAAATAAATTCCGAAAAAAAACAATTATTTTTTCAAATAATTATTATTCAATTTATTTTTTGCTCACTCTGAACAAACATTGAAACAAATGTTAAAGAAAAGGGATGAAAATTTTATTTTTTATGTTTTAAAATATTGTATTTTTGTTAGAGAAAATTTTGGTTTACATGGAAACGTAAAAAATAATATCAACTAAATTTAACGTTTCAGTGATCTTAACAGACTTTTAGTTATCTTATTAAGAGTCTGATAACATCTGCAGTTTAAGTTTATTTCAATAGTCAGTGAAAATGTTTATTTCTTTTTTAAAATGTAAGAACACAAAACCATTTCTAAGAAAATATCAATGCTTACTTCAATGATACTGTATTTATGCACTAGTTCCTTGAGCGTTATAGTTTTGCTGATATGCATTCTTCATTAAGTGATCAAATCTAAATGCCTGAATTACATTGCTTTTGGTAGCTCTTACGCCAATTGCGAGCTGAATTTTAATAGATGCTATGAGACAAGAATCCACTAATATGTGTTACAAACCTATAATGCATCCCGACACGTTATTAACGAGTTTGAAGACAGTACTTCTAATAATAATAGTAGTCTCAGGCATTGAATTATTTCCACACTCCTCCGTCACATGCTAGACAGTGTGTTTTATCACAATATCTTGTGTGTGTGCTGTGATTTGTAAAGTATAATTTTTTTAAATAAAATTCTGATTTATATACAGGTTTTTATTTTCATTCTGAACTTTAATGGATAATAATGAGACTCTTATTTATTTTCCAAGCTGTATGATATATTTGAATTAGATCTATAATTTTATTTTTTAAGAAAAACAGTAAAGTGTCAGTTTTATGTTAGTTAAATTTCCTTTATATTTGGTATGAAAAGGCCCAAAAATGTTTTTGAATATCACACCGATAACGTCCAAGACATTTATAAATTGTGAAAAGGCACCTGATTAATTTCGAATAGGTGTTAAATTTTTCTCCTTATTCTTTGATTTTGCGAAGTTTGCAAAAAATTGTCTGTAGAAAAAAAAATTCAATAATATTTTACTTCGTAGCTAGTGCATTTTCGTAAAATTGATAGGAAAAAAAAGTTTGATCTTTTTTACATTCTAGTAAACGAAGTATACAAAGAGAAAGAATTATAATCGTTGATCGTAAATTTTTCAACACGAGATTTTGACGAATCTCCAGTTTTTAGACCTCCCCGAGTCCGAAAAACACAATTTTGGAATTATGTTTGTGAACACAATAACTCAACAACGGTTAGAGTTAGAAAGAAGGAATCTTTTATATGGACTTAATACAAAATTAGTATATTTCAATCAATTTTTGGATAAAGTCCGTCCAAGGAAAATTTGTATGTTAGGGTTCATATCAACTCGATAATTTCAGAACTTAAACAGCTAGATAGATAAAATTTGGTACACAGTTTTAAAAATTAGGAATGTAGGTCCGTATTAAATTTTGGACGAAATCCCTCGACGCGTTAACTGTCTGTTGGTTTCTGTAATCGCATGCTTGTGAACACGATAATTCCTAAACGCAACGACTTAGATAAATGAAATTTGGTATGTGGTCAGGTTACGTATTGCTTGCACGCGGAAGGATTACATCACTCTTTCCCCTGTTTCACTTGCGTACTGGAAGCACTTCTGGCATGCGCAAGCTAACGAACAGAGGGTCTTCCCTGTTTCTTCCCTGCAATAATGAGCTTCAGTTCATTGAAGTTTGATAGAAAATAAATATTGCTAACTTTATACATACGCATCTCTTTCCACAATGATTTTTTCACTAAATATTTTAATTCATCACTATACTACATATGAAAAACCTTCTGATAGTCATTGAATTCTGTACAGCTAGGTTGATTTTTTATCCACGCAGGGGAAGGGAAGACATAAATACGTTTGAGAAGTATAAGAAAGTTTAGGGAGGCTCAATTCCCTGGTTTTATTTGAATTAAACTTAAAATTTTAAAATTAGATTGATTATGTTATATTGCCTTGTAAAAAAGAACGGGGAGGTGCAGTTTGTTACGTAATTATAAGATGGGGTTATGATTGTTATTTTTGCTGACAAGGGGGGGGTCAAAAAATACCAAAAAAAATGCTTACGCCATATTTGAACGGCCCCTTTAATTTTATATTACAGTTTTTTTTTAATCGAAAAGTAATGGCATATTGAGTTTTAAGAGATAAGTTTTTTTTACCTGATTTGAAACGAAAAAATTGGACAATTAGGGTTAAATGACT